>JAKSZP010013213.1:0-223942 GCA_022478985.1 Massospora cicadina
TGATGAGATATTTGGTATTCATCAGGATCGAACCCTGACAGATACAACCAGGCGAATATCCCAAAATCCCCCAAATGTAGTTCCTCCAAAATTTGGGCCAACCAATTTCTGATTCACTTCGCTTTAGGGAATTTCCCCTAGTGACACCAGGTAATCTAGCAGGCTGGGAATATGGGAAAAAATCCCAACACCATCTACCAACCAGACCTCAGTACATGACTCTATCCACAACCCAGACAACATTAAACCTCATACCCATGGGTTGGGAAGCTGGAAATGAGGATAGTGATCACAAATGCTTGGGGGATGGCGATCATACAAAAGAATAGGAGGAAGATGCACCATTTAAAACTAATAATAATATTGACCTAATTTTTATTTCAGAAATGCAAGCTGGTAACCAAAAGGAAATGGTGCTGATCTCAAACTGTGATGCAAAAAAACACCCGTGGTCCTGCCAGATAGGCTACCAAGCCCTCTGGATGGACCATGTGGTGTTTGTCGCAATGAACAAGAAAATAGACTTGGAATTCATAGAATAAACTCACGCCAGAAGGATCTTTATAGCGATGGCTACAAACAAAAACTGGCAGGAGAGTACCAGCAGTAGCAGTCTACGCCCTACTTAAGCTCCATGAAAACCATATTATTTGGGAATTCTTTGCGGAAGTGCCATCTGAAGCAATGACCTTAATAGCAGGAGACATGAACTGTTGGACGAATGTGAGCCAGTGATTTGTTTTAATGAGAGAACGTCCCAACAGAAAGGCCAACAAGATGCTGGATTACCTAGTCAAATTGGGGATGTGCCTAATGATTGATGAAGAGGATGATGCCACAGCCAACTTAATGTGATGGTCATATGACGCCGCGGGATCCCCACTGTCAGGATCATGTTTGGACTACATCCTAGTGTCATCAGATCTCAAGCCAATGATGTCCAACAGCAATGTAATCATAAATGCCAAATGTGACCACATGGTCGTCTGCGTGGATATCAATCTTGATGAACCCCTGAGGAACTGCGAGTGAAAACTGGCACCAGCCACGCTGAGGGACGGGGAATGGCGCCAAAAGTTTGATGCTGGACTGGATTGACTAGTAGCATATCTGGACAGCCATCTGGAGTTGAACCTGATAAAAAAATGGACTCAGATCAAAGTGAAACTGAAGCATGATAGCATGAAGTTCAAAAAAGCAACTTCCTACAAGTGAACTGCCGCCGCAAAGCAGCTGAAATCTAAATTAGAAAGACTGAGGCTCACCCGCTGGGACAGTGAGGACTGGTGGAGCGACTACTGAACAACAGACAGAAAGTATCGAACATAATGATGAAGCAAGACTCAGAAAGATGGACCAATGCGAATTACCGGTATCAGAGCCTAGTGGGGACAATGACTAAAGAGGGACTGAAGCACCTCAAGGAAATTTGAATCAAGGCTAGGGTACGGGAAGTGGAGCCAGCGGAAGGGGGAGTATCAACAGACCCTGATATGATCAAGCGTGAGGTCAATCAATTCTACGGTGATCTTTTCTGACAATGAGAAACAAGTGAATCAGCAACAAAAACCCTAATTGACCTGGACAAGCTGGCACTGGGGGGCTGCACACTGGAAGATGTTGCCAAGCTATCCACTGAAATCTCTATCAATGAAGTTAAGAGGTCACTAAAGGAGTTGCCAAGAATGAAAGCACCGAGCCCCAACAATATGTGTGCAGAAATATATAGCTTATTCTGAGACTGCATTGCGCCAGAGCTAAAAGCCCTCTTTAACCACTGTTTACAAAATGGCCAGCAAATTCTGGGAGGCTAAGAGACCTGAATAATACTTTTGTACAAAAAGGGCCTCCAACGCCAACTTCGGAACTGGCATCTGATTGCACTATTGAACGCCAATTATAAACTGCTAACGTGCATACTATCTAATCAACTGATGGTAACGGCACCACGAACGCTCCATAAGGCCCAGAATGGAATTTTCAGAAGCTGTAGTATATGAGACAGCATTGTTTCAGTCCAGAGCGTACTCCAGGATATGAGGGGTATCAAACAGGGGTACCTTATGTTTCTCAACATGGATAAGGCATATGACCAAGTAGCGTGGTCATTACTCCACAAGGCACTAAAGGCAGTTGGAATCCCTGACACTTTTTGAGCATGGATAATGACGCTGTACTCGGGCCTGGTAGCGAAGGTGATTGTTGCAGATGGTGTAACCAATGAAATTTCTGTCAGGCAGGGTCTCTGACAAGGCGACCCTATATCACCAATACTCTTCAGTTTTGCAGCTAACATTCTACTGGCGGCAGCAGACGCAAAACTCTGGGGTCTAGTTCACCCTAATCAAATGCCACTGAGGATGCTAGCATTTTATGATGATACAATAGTAGGCATAAGCTCACTGACTGACCTCCAGGGCGCCGAGGAACTATTAAACCTCTACCAGCTAGCTTTGAGCACAAAAATCAACTTGGCAAAAACCTCAGTAATGAGGATTGACAACCTGAACTTCAGCCCGCTGACTGATACAACGCTGATCATTAACTCCCAGACAATCAAATACCTTGGGATACTATTCAACAATAAGGGACCAGCGGTATTGGAGACCAAACAGGAAGTATTGTCAAGCTTATCAATCTGAATAGCATGCTGGAAGAGCTTCAGACTATGCGTCGAGGAGATAGTGCTGGCAATAAACATCTTCATCTTCTTGAAGTTGTGGTATGTCGCTCATGTGCTGCCAATGAGTCCAAACTTAGAGAAGAAAATCAGGATAATGCTCCAAACCTTCCTGTGGTTCAAGGTGAAGGCATCACTGATACCACTGGAAGCCCTGTCAAAACCAAAGAATGAAGGAGGCATAGGCCTCCTGGACTTTGAATCTCACACCTGGCATATATGGGGGAAGTCTTTCCTTAAGCTAACACAGATGCACATGCGCTGCCCGATCCTAGCATGGGGTGTAAACTGGGCAAGAGCCCAAGGCCTTCAAGAGCCAGTCTCTCCCCACTTAATATTTGAATTTATAGCGCATCACCCGCAGATAACCTCCCAAAAGGGTACTTTACACTACTGGCGACTATGCGATTGGGCTGTGTGCCAGGGAAGATGGTCATTTGAGCGATTGGCCTAGTATGCCGACCAAATTCTAAGGGACATCGAAGCCCATAATTCCGCAATGATTTCTGTAATGAGCTGGGAGGAGCATAACCAAATCGCCAATGAATATGCAACCAAGTCAATCAGAATAAGGTACAAATTGATGCTTATAGAATATGGGGATCCGCTCCCAAAACTGGGACGCAAACCACCCACCCATCCTTGAATCCTAAATGACTGGACTACCAAAGGCCATGACACCAACTACCCAACAAAGGAGTTGATTTTGAGCCTGAACTCCCGTTTGGTAATGGCCAAACAGCGTTTAGTAACCTGGCAGATCTAAACCAGGAATTCAAATTGGGAAAGCACAGCGGGCTGTATTACCAGCACAAAGATTGCCCCATATGCGCTGAACCAGAAGCAGACATAGCCCACCATTATTATGATTGTGGCATATAAAAAAAATACTGGTCCACAATGCATCATATCCTATCAGGCGAACAATCACCGCCGGGAATACATCTATCTCAGGATCTTTTCTTCATAAAAACACTGAGAATGGCTCTGATCCAACTACGAGCCTTCATTTACCATTAATGTGTATGATTAATTCACTGTGCGCTCATTACCAAGGTTTAAGTAATGAGCGCCCCCACCACAAAGGCTTGTATTGAAGACCATTCAGATTATTTACAATCAGCTCTGTTGAGTATCCAAATTTTTGCACCTAATGCCCAGGTGTTATAAAGCCACATGTTTGTCTTTCCCTGCTGGATCGCTCATCATACGCGATGAGGCAACTAATCTACTGAGAATCAAATGGCCTGTAAGCCCGCAGATGCTAGAACCATGGCTAGTGATAGCAATTGCTGATCAGCAATGGTCAGAGGTGCTAAAACTCTAGCAGACTGAACCCCCGGTCCTTTTTACCCTTGGCCGAATCACCTGTATTCTGCCCCCCTCTTACTTTCCCTTAAAATTTTAAAATATAGTATGGAGTTTTTTTTTCTAAAAATGCCATAGTGGGATGAGTGTCCTGCTATTGCCCCTCACAATGCAGGTTTGAATCCTGTTGTGGCCTAAATTGTATTTTTGTACCAAGAGGATAGAAATTCCTATATCTCAATTGCTTTTTGATATTATCAACATTAGTTGCTGATATCTACTTAATTATATAACTAATACAATTAGGGTCGATCCCCAATACTTCAGATTGGACTTAACCCAAGTTAATGGGGGCCCAATCCAGTATCCACCCATAGGTGATTTGCAACCTCTAGTTGAGACTTCCTCCAATAAATGGAGAATCCCAACAGTAGCCCTGTTACAGATTATTCTGTCAGATTGAAGATCCAAAAACTGAGTAATGCCAGAGCAAAGTCACCCTGTTTAGCTGACCTAGGCTCAATTTTTGCCACTAAATTTCCCTTCCCAACACAATTTTGCTTGGGGATCATTGATGTTTTACCTGGTTGATGACTGGGTGCACCCATGGCCAGGGTAGGTAGGGGAGTTTTTAACACACATTAAAGGGGTTTATTGCACCTGAACCTGTTTGAGATGAGTACACATTTTCTGGCGTGGAGGAAAAAATTAATGGTGTTCTAAACCTGGGTGCACAACAGACGATTCCATTATGCAGGAATCAGATCACTAAATTTAACAAACACCGCATTGAGGCCTGAGACTACTAATTGAAGAGCAGCCACAACCTTTCAACTGGCGATGGCTTCTTGACACTGCCACCTCCAGACGCCCCACCCAATTTTGTGCATCAACTTTTGGGGGGTGAAAAGGAGAGGTAACGGAGCAACCTTCAGTGGGTAGGCTGTCACCCACTTCTCATCTACCACATGGGCTAAGTCTCCCTGGGAAAAGAGAGGGACAGCCCCTTCTTAGGCCCCTTTTTGTATGTAATAGGAAATATTCACAATTGAGGCGCAGGGTGTGCTCCCTGGGACTTACATCATTCTTCCCTCTTTGAACAGGGGGATCATTACCATCAGGAATCTGGGCAAGGGCTACGTTCTTGTGGGCTTTGGCAACATGAAGGCCAAGATAGTGGAGATCTTATGGGGAAGGTGGGGAGTTTGGGGTTCAGGTCATGGAAGGCCTCCAGTAACTCACCACAATGGTCACAATCACAGGTGCTGACCCAACTATTCTCATATGACAAAACCCTTCCAGGTCACGAGGTACTGTATCAAAGGTAGATATTTTTGAGAGGCCAAAATTGCCTCAACTTCAGCCTCCTCCAATCCCTTACCAAAATAGGCTCTAGCAGCCCTGGGTCCGTCCCCTTGAATGGGGACAACTGAAAAACATGGAACATTGGGTGCTGCTTTCAGAGAGTTGGAAGAGTCAACCTAAATGCCCCATTGCCTAAATCCGCCTCCACCACATGAGAATTAGAGCATTTTTACAAACTACTTGGGAGACCACTTTCATATGCAGGTTACCCATATCAAGCAAGGTGGATGACCCCAGATTGATTTCATGAGCAGGAAGACATTTCCAATCCGCAGAACACTTGTAATTGTGATGGCCTTAGTCAAGTGCTCCCAAACAAGGGATTAAGTGCTCCAGATTAGTTGCACATGGTTTTCTGCAGCAGGGACTTCTGGGAGAAGGCATGAACTGATAGAAAATGAGGGTTACGCCCCAGCATTGCTTTATACGGTGAGAAACCAGTAGATACATTAATGCCATTTTTATATGTGAATTTGGCAGCAGAATATCATCTGACCAGATATACTGCATAGCCAAAGTGTAACAGCAAAGGTACTGTTCGAAAATCTGGTTAACATTCTCCATTTGGCCATCAGAAAGGGGAGATATGCGGTGGAGTGGCACAGCTTAAAATTTAAGATATCCAGGAGTTTCTTCAAAAAACGCGCCATAAACTGAAGCCCTTGGTCACTCATAATCTCCTGAGGAAAGCTGAACATTGAGAACACATGCCTTACAAAGAGCTGGGCCATCTCCTTGTGGGCCATGGATTACTAACAAGAGATAAAGAGTGAAATTTGGTAAAGCGGTCCAAGGCCACCATAGTCACATTAAGTTATTGGAAAGTTCAACAATAAAAGCGACTGAAACCAAGTTTCATAGGCCTTTTGCCTGCTGCAGGGGATGGAGAAGAGCATTTTTACCTGATCTACTTGATTTAGCCAATGTACACATCATTCAATTGGTGATCTACGCCAATATATCCTTGGAGATACATGGCTAATTAAACCTCCATTTTTACTATGTTACAACTTCAGCGGAGTTGTTGAGATACGCCAAAGAGTTTTTGCGCAGGGTGAGCCCACTGAGCAATAGAAAGGACAATATGAAGATCGTCATTTCTCCACATACATGTAAAATGATATAATATAATAAAATTAGGAGCTATTGCTCTGACGACACTTCTTTATTAATCTTTAATATTTTCAGCGGACGCCTCTTCTCCGCTCTCTCTTTCTTACTAACAAACCTCCTCCTTTCAATATTCTCAGCTTGCTGATATCTCAGCAACTTTGGTTGATACCAACCCTTTTGCTTTGACTATTCATTCCGCTGTATTCTTATTAATTCTGGCAGAATTCATTATTTATTAAATTCCTGATCGCCCTACTTTGAGGAAATTCACTCAATATTCGTTGTACACTGACATCTCATTATTTGTCATTAGACATCACCCTATCACGCAATTTGGAGGCAATCTAATATGCTATTCTGACCCAATATCGCCTCATTCTAAGTTGCTCAGCAATTGTAACTCATAATTTAGGCTCAGCGGATTTGACCCCATTCCGCTGTAAAAACTTAGGGCTTATTGTCTAGTAATATTGTAATCACAACATTACCCCCCTTGACCGACTGATAAGGCCCCTATTGCTTATATGACCAGAGGAACTTTGTGTGCACTCGGTTAATAAACTGTCCACTCACAGGGTCCCTGATAGTATAGGTGTCAAACCTGTTTCTCAATAACTTCAAATAGGCCCAATCCAGATACTGGCCAACTTGTGCTTCTGCCCAAACCCATGTTGGTTATGGAATAGAACCATGCCCCATATTTGAACTGAGCTAACCTGCTACACCATACCTGATTGGCAGCTTGATTCTTAATCTTCTTAACTAAGCTGAATGAGTATGCTTCATTTTTCAGCTTAATCAGCATATTTATCAGGGCGGTCAAAATTGAGGTGAGGATCCATTCTGCGGTATCTTCCATGCAGGCATAGAGCAGGGCTGTTAGAGCTGGGTGCTGCCCATATAATAACTGGAAGCGACTTTTTCCCATTGCCAAGTGATAACTGATGTTGTAAGCAAAGAAAGCAGTGGAAAGGAGGGTACTCCGATCAGAGGCTCTATCCATTACCACCTTCCAGAGTATATTTACCAGTATCCCATTGACAAGTTCAACCATACCATTGGATTCTAGGTGATAAGGGGTCATTAGTATCATGTGGATGGCCATAAGTTCGTTGAGCTTGAGTAAAATGTGGGGGTAAATTTGGTCTCATTATCAATAAGGATGAACTGAGGACAACTGTGTTGTTGGAATATACATTCCATCACAAACTTAGCCACAGTGACCAACCCAGACTGAGTATTGCCTGTGCCTCAACCTACCAGGTCAAGTGGTCGATTGCCACCAGAATATACTTGGACCAGTTTGCTCCAGTTTGAAGAGGCCCCGCCACATCAATAGAAACTGTATGCCAAGCAAATTGAGGTTTCAATAACTGATATGAAATCTTTTGGAGAGATGGCTTCTCTACTTGTCACTGGTAGCAGGAGATTGTTTTGAGAACATCAAATTGCATGCTTTACCAGTAGTACATGATCTTAACATTTCTAGGGTTTTGCATACTCCACTATGTCAGACTGATAGTGTGCACTCATAATAATATTTGGTCATGTGGAAGGACTTGGGATATTCATGGTAGTAACCCTATCCACTTGTACAACTCGCAATTCTTTAGGAACGTATTAGTCATTATTCCGTCTAATACCTTGATGACTTGAGGAGGTACATTGTTTTATTTCCCGCTGAGCATCTTGTCAAACATTATGTCACTCAGATCCATGATGGCCACAGTTAGCAATCTCGACAATCAATCAGCATTCTGGTGTTTAGCACCAGGTTGGTGGAAGATCTCAAAGTTGTAAGCCTGCAGTTTTAGGGCCCATCGAGCAAGGCGCCTCTTCCAGCTCCTTTGGATTCTGCAACCAGCGTAATGAAGCATGATCTGTTATGACCTTGAACTTCAATCCATGTTGGTATACCTAAATTGCTTATATGCAAATATCACCAGTAAGCACTCCCGCTCAGCATGTATAATTATGCTCATGGTAGTTCAGGCTCTGACTGCAGTATGCAACTGGATGCTCCTCCACATCATTGTCTTTTTGAGATAGCACCGCCCCAATGCCGGAAAGAAATCCGTCTGGACAATATTTTCTTTATTGAAATTTGGGTAGCGGAGCACTGGCACATTAATTAATGCCATCTGAAGTGTGTCTAAAGAGTGTTGATAGAGTTCCGTCCATTTGAGCATGACATTTTTTTATAATAAACTTGAATAGTGGTCCTCCAATACAACTAAAGCTGGATATGAAGCGGCGAGTATCTGACCATGACCAAGAATACCTGAATTTTGCACTTACTGTTAGGCGTAGTCATCTTATGGATAGCCTCCACCTTAGCTGGCTTAGGTTTCAACCCTGTCACATCAACCACAAAAACCAAAGTACACCAGCTGATCATTGAAAAGTGTCATTTCCAGGGTTTTATCTTGTAGGCCTTAGTCAGCTAGTGGAATACCTCCTCCAAATGATTAAGGTGCTCAAAAAAATATATGGGAGAATACATTTATGTTATCAAGGTACATGAGGATACATGACAACTTAAAACCGCCAATGATAATGTCCATCTTCCATTGGAATGTAGCTGGGTGTTACACAGCCCTTGGGGTATATGGGTCAGTTGAAACAGCCCCTTGAACGTGATTATGACGCATTTCTCCTGTTCCAATGCAGGCAACTCAATTTGCTAATATCTGGAGATCAAATCCATTGCTGAGAAGTAATGAGCTCCCCAAAACCAATCCAAAGCATTGTCAATCTGTAGCAAGGGGTATGAGTCCTTCTTGGTGATATTATTGAGCTTTCGGTAATCTATTGATACATGGTTGGTGCCATCCTTCTTTTTATACAATTAGAACAGGAAAAGCTCACATACTTTTTAATGATTCAAGCATCCCTTGATTCAGCAGCTTTTTGATTTCCTTAGTGACTACTTCTTCAGCTGCCCATGATTGGCGGATTGGCAGGGACCTGATGGGAGGATGATCCTCAGTGTCCAGTCGATGGACCACCCCCCATGCACACCCTAAATCATGATCATTGACAGCAAAGATCTCCGTGTATTTTGAAATAAGGCTTCTGCTTGATCTTTCTGGTCTTTCAATAACCCATTAAATTTTCATGTGGTACAACTTCCATTACTCTGAGTGCAGCTCAATGGGCATATGAAAAATAAACCAGTGACCCAAACGCGTGAATCCAAAGGACCTCCTCAACTGGGATCAAATGTAAATACGCCACTATTTTTGTGCCAGCGGATTTGAATTAGTTCAGTATGGAGATTTGCTACCAAAACCTTGATCTCCCCATGTCCTGGGAGTATAATGCCTGGGGCCACGTGGGCTCAAGTTGCAACTGCTGATAGGGCCCATTGACCTCCTCATAAAGCCCAGCAGGCACTTCCACCTATAACTCTGTGTTTATTATTACTTGGTGTCCAGATGGGATAGATATAGGGCCAGCAGCTCTAAGCGATAGCCCTTGATATATATATATATTTGATGGGGAAGGTCCCAGGTCTTGCTCTTTAGTCAACAATAAACTAACCAGAATCACCTCATCATCATATTAAAGGCTATTATGACCCATGTGCACCAGATCCTTTGGCACTTCTCTGGAGATAAAGTAGATTGAGATCTGATGTCCCAAAATTATTTAAAGGTCTCCGCTGTCATATCAACAACAGTCCTGTAATGGTACATAAAAGTGGTTCCAATTAAAAGGTCATAACCATTGTTCAGTAGCACTAATGCTGGAGCTAAAATGACAATAAACCCGAACAGTAAGGGTAGCACGCTGTACACCCCTTCAGAGACTGTGCTTTCCGCACCTGCAGTCCCATACACCATATGATGTTCCACGTCAGGCTTTAGTGCCAACTTCGCCACAAACTTTATGGTCACTATGATACCTGGGGCGCCCATATCAATTATAGCGCAGACATGGGTTTTTGCTATGACAATGTCACAATATGTACACTCAGTGTAGGATAGATCATGTTTGTTTACAACTTAGACATCTAATGTATTTTTTCCTTAAGAAAATAATATAACCCTCCCTCAACTTTAGGGTGCTCTTTAACGATAGCACCCACAGGGATGACAGCATTTATCTTTTGAATAATGCTGCATCAGCGGACGGATCCCGTTCTTCTATAGAAAGTTGGTCAAACATCTGACAGGCATAAGGCTTCAGTTGCTCCTGGGGTCCTTCTTCCGCCATGTCTTTGATTGGCGCTTGTGTCAGTACATTCACCCCTCTAAACTGCTGCTGATATAGGAATTCGTCATTTTACTGAAGAACTTCCATTAAGTGTGTGAGGATAGGTTCAGGCGGGACGTTTTGGATCAAGAAAGCGGAGGTATAGAGCACCGTCTCTAATCCGCTCTGACTTTTCCCTAAGTGTACTGATCCTGCAGTAGGGGATGGACCCAACAATTGGGGAAAACTCTTAACAGGTGCCCAGAGCGACCACATGCAAAACAAACCCTATAGGACCTGCGTACTTGATTGTTGTAAGATGGGACACACCAAAAGTTGGACTGGGGTCAATCAGTGTAAACAGGACCCACCCAATAGTTGAAGTGCTGATGGCAACTCGATTGGGAGCAAGGTTCGTAATGATAAAAAGGACAGGGGTTACTAAATGGACGCTGAACAGGGCAGGATAATTCCACAAATATGAAAGTTCAGCAGCAGAGGTGGTAGGTTTCTGCTCTGTATTGGGTGGAGTAAATGTAGCAGATAGATGGCGTAAATTCAACCGATATTAAGCAAGGGTACATCATCTTTTAAATATGGAGCCATGGCATTGAAAAGATTGCAGTATGGCTTCACTGTGGAGGCCATCACTATGCAGATGTCAGAATTGGATAAAAACCCTTCCCCGAGTAACACATGAGCTTCCACCATAAATCAATCAGCAAACATGGTGAGGGTCTAATTATGCTGAAACCATTTGGTCAAGAACTCAGCCTTCCACTGAGACATCTTTGAAGTTCCTCCAAACAACTGCAGCAAAGTATCCTTCACTTCCTGGTATGTTACAGAACTGTTGATAAGATAGCAAGGAACTTGTCAGTGCTTCCAACATCTGAGGTGTATATTAACAATTTTGCTTTACGTCAATCTGAAGCTCCTTCTGTTGAAAACTCAAATCACTTAAAGAAACCATGGATTTTCCCAAAACAATCAAACAGAGGAACTTATTAATAAAAACCTCCTGCAGACGCTCCTCCTTCTATTTGAGCTTAACATCCAAGATTCTTGAGTTCTGCATATGCAACTAGTACAGCGTGTCAGGAAGATCCCTTGTTGGAGCAAGCCTGATGTGCCATGGCTGGCAACTGAAGATTTTTTATTGTTTTGTGATTTATCAATGGGTCCCTTGTAGTGAGCATCACTGTTAAAACTTTGGCGGAACCATTGAGATATGTCAAAGGGTTTATGTGCAGGATTGAGCCCACTGAGCAATAAAATGAACAATATGGAGATTGTCTGTACTTCAACACATTTGCAATATCATATAATAAATAGGAGCTATTGCTCCGATGACACTTCTTTATTAATCTTTAGTATTTTCAGCGGACAGCCTCTTCTTTGCTCTCTCTTTCTTACTAACAAACTCCTCCTTTCAATAATCTCAGCTTGCTGATATCTCAGCGTCCTCAGTTGATACCAACCCTTTTGCTTAGACTATTCATTCCGCTGCATTATTATTGGTTACAGCAGAGTTCATTATTTTCTTAAATTCCCAATTGCCCTAGTTTAAGGTGATTCACTCAATATTTAGTGTACGTCAATATCTCATTATTTGTCATTGTTTAATTCACCCTATTGCCCAATTTAGAGATGACATAATATACCTTTCAGACACAATATCGCCTCATCCTAAGGCGCTCAATATTTTAATTTATAATTGGGCTAGGCAGATTTGACCCATTATAGCATAATGACTTAGGGCTTATCATCCAGTTATAATGGAGTCACGACATACTAAATCAAGACAATTATAATTTTCCAGTATAAAGATTTGAGGATTTCTTGCTTATTAATAATAATCCAGCATGCATTCATGGGAAGAAGTTTGGCCAAAATATCCTCAATCTAACCAGTGTCTTCTGGTAAATTGACCATTTGGAAGTCACTAGGGCTATTCAAAACTATACAACTCTTATGATCTTTTAGGTCTAATTTTCCTTTTAAAGATTTGGGAACTTCTACTGATTCAGGCAACAATAAAAGCTGTTTATTTCTGTCCTAACAGCTTGGCAACACTCTTATTAAAAATTGACTGATAAAACCAGATAAAAGAGAAATAAGAGATTGTATATCTTTTATTAGCATATATTATTTGGGGATAATTTTACTTGGCCAGGTGATAGTATTTATACATCTAGGCATCTCCTGGAATACTTCAAACATGCAATTTTCCTCAAATATTATATTTCGCCTCAGTTCAGCCCAAGAACTGATAAAATCATGACCCTTTACTAGGATTATTGATGGCAAAATACTTTAAAAATTTTGGGAAGTTTCAGGTACAAAATTTGCAACTCAGATGTGCAAAATTGTCCAAAGCCAGCTCAATTTGAGTTTCATCATACTGTTGATGAGATAAACTTCTGGGAAAATTCTCATTGATTTAAGGTAAAAGACACACCCCTAATTGAAACGTCTACAGGCCTCTTGATAGCACTAGATACTCCCATTTAGGATGTCCACGTGCAAGTGCAATCATCATAAATTATGAGTATCAAAATAAAAAGTTCGCCATAGGGTGGAAAACTGATTGAAATAATTCAAAGGCAATCTGCTTTTTGTAATTAACTTATAATATTTGTAAAGCGATTTTTAGGTAATGATCATAGGCCAAATTCTTGATATTAAAGTCAATTTTATGCACAATTAATCAGGATTAATTGCTGAGTTGTTGTTAGGGTAATCATCCAAAATTGATAGTTTTGTTAAAGGGTTTACTTTGAGTCAACCAACATAATTTGAACTTATCCCACTTGACTTAGACATAAGCCCTGAAATTCAAGATTAGTCTGCAATGATTGTCACTGGCGTTTGGTTTCAGCCCAGATTGCTGATATAGGATCAAGTGCTCTAGCTTTTAGATGGCCTGAGTTGCCAATGGTTTTGGAGTCAGTTCTCCTCCCCCCACGAGAGCGCACAATAACTATTAATTATTTTTTGTTAAATATATTTTTATTTAAATTTTAAATTTTTATTCGAGGTGGGCCAACCTGGGGACAATACCGCACCAATTAGGGAAGTGAAGAAAATAGGAAAGGAGGATAAAACCCAGAAAACCTCCATGCGCGGCGTATGATAGGCCAGGAACTCCATGGACCGCCTTTGCTATTCACTATCTCGGTTTGGGGCATTGGCGCACAAAACCAACACAGTCAAAATCGTCCCCTACCCAAAGTCCATTACTGGGATCGAACTCGGGAGGCAGTGGTAGAGGGTCCATAAATATATTTTTATTTATCTTTTTATCTTTTTATTATTTATACTTTTTTCTTTATTCATTTCTTTTACACTTTTATTTCTTTTTTTAGTTTAGTTATTCTGTTTTGAATGATATAAATAAAGATATATATAGTTGGGACCATCTAGTACTTAAAAAATAAAGATATATATATATATATATGTTCTTAGTCAGCCAGCTTACTAAACCTCTTTTATATACTCTTCATAAACACAGTTGTATATATGGCTATTACTAACATCCTTGATTGTATATGTGTTTGTGATGTCTTCTTAATTATAAATGGTCCAGCATAGATGCAATATAACTTTTGTAAGCAGTACAATGCATGGGTTTTTAAAATAAGACTTCATTTCATATTTAAAAATTGGCCAAATTTTAGCATTTTTGCATAACATTATTTGTCAAGCCTTTTTTACAGAAAACTGTTGTCTAAGGCTCGTGCTTGCAAATTGATTAGGGTATCAGCAAGGTTCTTGACATATTAAGAATTATTCTTGCCAGATCCTCTAGGACCAAATGAAGTAGTGATGGTAGGACTAGATGTCTTCCATGATAAACTGAAAAAAAGGCATCACGGTAGCTGAATGGTAGGAGATGTTGTAGGCAAACAAAGCTGAACTCAGGTAGATAATCCATTCAGATGGTTTCTTTGAAATTGATTCTTAAATGATATTCACCAATGACCCATTCGCTCGAGCAACCATACCATTAGTTTCAGGATGATATGTAGAGAAAAGCATACCTCTTACTACTATTAACTGATTGATCTTGGTGAGGACATGGGCGGTGAAATCTGCTCCATTTTCTGTAAGAAAGATCTGAGGACACTCAAGCTTTTGGAGGATATTTTCAAGGACAAACTTGGCTGTAGTTGCTGCTCCTGCTTCCCAGAATAAGCTTAACTTTGATTCATTTATTCATGTGGTTGATACCATGATAATATACTCTAATTTAAATGGCTTGTAGAAAGAGGTTTAATAAAATTAGTATATATAGTATGTCAGGCAAACTAGGGCCAAACAAGCTGATAAGATGTGCTTTTTTGTTAAGGTTTTCACCTTGACACTCCTCACAGCACTCTGTCATTTTCTGGATGTCAAAAAACATCGACTTCTAATAATAGAATTGATTTGGAAGCTTGTTAGACTTCATACCTTCATTGTGCCCTATAGCCTTATGGGCAGAAATAATAATTCTGTTTGGGCCGATGGTCATGGCTCTATATACTTCTTGCCTCTCAACAATCTTGTAAAGTGTCCCATTTTTGATAGTTGGATTTTTTGATAAATCTGATAATAGTTTTTGGACAGATTTGGGCTCATCTTGATACTATCCGGTGACCATTTTCTTAAACAACTCATTGGTGGCCAGACTATGTGTATTAATAGTGGGCAGTTGAGACAGACAGTTAGCGTTTTGATGCTTTGCCCCCGCGTGATGCTCAATTGTGTAATTATAGGCTTATAGCTTAAAACCAAGCGGGCTAATCAGCCCTCAGGCTACCTCAAGTTGTTCAGCCACCTTAGGGATGCATAATCTGAAACAACTGTGAAGTGAGTACCATGAGGATAGACTCAAAATTGTTTGCAATCATATATGACTGCCAAGCACTACTGTTCCATCAACGTATAATTTTTCTTATAAATGTATAAGTCTGACTAGTGAAGGCAACAGGATGATGCCAGCCGTCTTCTCCTATCTGAGATAATACAGCTCCAACCGCCATAAGTGTTGCATTAGTATGGACAATAAATTTGCAATCAAAGCCCAGATATCATAGGATGGGGGCACTAATAGTGTCAATCAAAGCTGATTAGATTCTTTCTGGTAAGCCAATCCACAGTTGAATGAGAACTTGTCCTTAATTAAATAGAAGATTGGTTCTCCAAGTTGTGCGAAATCTGCAATAGATTGTCAATAGTAAACTATTATGCATAGTAAAACTCATTATTTGTGCTTGGATTTGGGCTGTTTCATTTGGATATGGCATTTAGCTTAGATGGTTGAGGCTGAAGTTCTACTTTACAAATTATTTATCTAAAATGTATGTGATGAGCTTTGAAGAATTGGACTTTTTTGGGCTTAATTTTAAGTTTACAGCTGCTAGTCTTCTGAAAATCTCCTAAGTGTTCCAGGTGTTCATAAAAAGTGCGAGTGAAAATTTCAATAGTGTCAAGGTACACTAGTACACATGAAAATTTTAAATCTCCCAAAATTGTGTCCAATGCTCTTTGGAAGGTCTCTGAGCATTGTATAGCTTTTGAGGCATTCTTGTCAGCTAGAAAGGCTTTCTTGAGTCATTATTGCACACTTTTGCGCTCCTCTTTAAGTGTATTGATTTGCCAATACCCGATTGATGAGGTCCATTGTTGAGAAGAACTTTGCACCCCCTAGCCTATCCGAGGCATCATTGATTCATGGCAATGGGCAAAAGTCCTTTTTTGTGATGTTAATTAATTTTTGGTAATCAATGACAACTTAATTGCTATTTTTTCACTATTAAAATTGCAGCTCAAGGCCTTTTTGATGAAATTAGCATATCATGATCAAGGAGTTCTTTTATCTCCTTTGAAACAGCTTCTTCTGATGCTTTGAGCGTCTATTCAGGCGTAAATAAATTGGTTTATGATCTCTGTTGTCAATAGTGTTGATGACATCCTTAGAACATCCTAGGTCAAAATTATCTTTCAAAAATATTTGCCAATGCTTTAAAGGTAACTCCTGGGCTTTAATCTTCTCAGAGTTGGTATAGTTACTCAAATCTGCCATTGGGACAAATTGTTGATGCTGATTAGTTCCTTGTTGGGAAGCCCTATTTTGACAAAAAGTTTAGATTTGTGAAATGAGTTGATTTCTATAGTAGGGAACAGATGCAGAAAGGCAATTTTTTAATTATCTTGATGGCATTGGGTCAATATTGTAGGTTTGCATATAAGATATGGATTTCTTCATGTTAGGGAATAATGATACTAGGTGCAATGTTTAGCTCAAATTGGGATTTGGATCATTGGTGATATACTTCACCATAAAGTCCTTACAGAACTTTTAAATGTCAGCCTAGTAAGGACGATTACTTAATCTCCCTATGATATAGTAATGTGCTGATATTACCATAGAGGAATGCCTATGACTCATTTATTTGTGTAAGTAATGATTCTATCCTCAATTGTGCTTTGACGTATTCAGTTGGGACTACTCAATCCATGTAGACCAGATGAATGTATAGCATGGGATTCTTTTTATCAACTGCTCCCTCTTTGTTATGAAAAAGTCGGATAGTCTGGCTAAAAATTGTGAGAGTATCATCCATGTGATTTTTATCAACATAAGATCTTCTCAGGAAATCAGCCTTAACATAGAATATCACAGCTCAAATTTGACAATACTATGGTGGGTGCTGTTACTATCATGTATCCAAATCTTAGAAGTAGGGTATTGTATGCCCAAGCAATTTGGTTGTATGCACTCCTGTTGTGCCATATTCGTGACAATTGGCAACATTTGATGAAATTTAACTATTTAACCAGTTATGTAACCACAATACTGATAGGAACTCTGCTATCAATGATGGTCCAAACTAAGACCTTGTTCACTGATATATCCACAAATGTACGTTTATAAAAGGTTTCAGGGTATTAATTGAAAGAGTTGTGTTATTGTTGCCCAATTCCAGATGAGATTTTAAAACTTGAGAAAATATTTGGGAATTTATATGCCAAGGTCTTCATCATAATGGTCACTTATATGTTTTGGAGAGAAGATAATTTAGTTTACATCCAGGTTGAAAGTTTAAGCCCTGATCATTAATCGCTTTGCATAACGTTTATATACTTCTGCTCAGGCTTCTTTTGTGAATTTTAAAGGTTTAGTTGATTTTTCTTTAGCCTGAGTAGTGACCATAAGGACATCATTAACCATAATATGATGGAGGTTAATTAAGCAACATCACCAATACTAAAAAGCCTTTCTGGGTCAAGGTAAATGGTTTGTTGAACATCTGTGAAGTTAGAGCATTTCACATCTACTTCAACTGCTCTTTTCCCGCCTCATTGCAATTGTTGATTTTAAGGCAACAATGACTCTGGGCTTTTTGTATGCCCATCTATAGCATTAACTAGAGAAATGTCCTTTTCAACCACAGTTGTGGCATGTAATCAGCCCTTACTACTGTTTTTGCTCTTATTTTTGCTTCATGGTTTAGTAATTTTTCCCTTGCCAAACAAATTATTTTTGGGAAAAAATCGAATTTATGCTGATCCTTGGGCCGATTAGGAGCACCAAAACTGTGGCACTGCATCTCAAGTAATTTTTAAGTTCTTGGGTTACCATGTGCTGTTGAATGCTGGGATCATGACATGGTGCAAGTCATGATAGGTCTTGAACGCGTGCTCCATTATAGTTTTAGCGTCAAACTCAGTCATTGTGTTACACCTGAGTAAGACTTGCGCCTCATGGACAAAGCTTTTGGCAAAGTACTTAAATAGTCTCATTCTGCTTAAATTTGATATTAAGAAGCTCGTTTTTTAGGCTAATAATTTCACAGGCCCTCCAAATTGTTTTATCACCGCGTTCTTGAAATCCATATAGGACCAATTATCACCTAAATACGCATAATGAGTTCTCAGATGTGTGTATTGAGAAAGTTGATTAACGCTGATACTTTTTCATGGTCTGATGCTCCTTGAATTGCCTTCTAAAAAAGCTTGAGAAAGTATGAAAGTTCCCACATCTATTGATTTTTGGCAAGCTTTAAGGTTGAAGTAATCTCGCTCTGTTTTGGAAATAGGCATACACTTCTTCTAGTACAGAGTTTTTTTGGCAAAACTTCAGTTAAAATAGCCCTCTTTCCCATCAGGGAGTATCTGGAGTCAGGATTGGTACCAGAACTTTAGCATAGGAGAGATGTTTGAGATATAAGTTTCTGCATCAATATTGATTACTGATGACTCAATTTAATTTATTTCTCCGAACTTATAGATTTCTGATACTTGAAAGCAGCCTTAATTTGTTTTCCAAGGTGTTTTTTGACAAAATTGACAGAGCTTTTTTTTCTCCTTCATCAAGGCTGGTTGAACACTATCAACTTTTCTTTTTTAGGGGTTAAATTTTTAGAAGGTTGCAACGTTCCTTTTTAAATAAAACTTGATTTGATGTTATGCGTTTGATATCTTCAGCTGGACTATCTACTCAGGAATTTTTTGCAGTTATTGCATTCTAAGTTCCCAACTCTCCCGAGAAAATCTTCTATTTTAACATGTTATCTTGACGCAAAATTCAGATTTTCAAAACTCATATTTGATCTGAGCATCGTCTACATCCCTATTTGGGACTGCCAATATTGAAAAAAATCTTTGACGTTTATATATTAAGCACTCAACTCAATCCAAACATACTCCTCAAAACAAACGTTCTTTAAATTTACATTCAGGTGTTCTCTTTGGGCTTAAGTAGCCTGTGTGGTGAGTCATTCTGTCTAAGATGATAGAAAATCAGATGGAGTTTCCAGCGTATGATAGCAGTTATTCATATTTTGTACCATTCATGCAATAGCCCATTGTGAGCAAGAATTTCCGCAGCGTTTTTGGGACTTCTACGTCTAATTGTTCCCCACAAGTGTTTAATCTTTAAGGATCATTATTGTAAGTACTGGTGAACGTCCCCTGCATGTCAATCAGGCCCTCTTCCTATTTCTGAGTAAAAAGGCTCCAAAGAGGGTTGCTGTACACCTCATTACCCAGGGCAACCTCGCCCACATGGTAGACGAGCGCTGGGTAACAATCCTCCCTCTTTGGATCCCTCCCCTGGTGCCCACACTCACCTTGGCCAAACTTGTACATCTGATTAGGGAAATTTGCTAAGATTGCCAAAATGAAGCCAATTGGTCCAAAAATGAGTGGAAACAAGCTTAATGATTGGAATCCACATAGTTAAAAGGGATGAAGATTGATTTAATAGCCATAATTGCTGACGGTTTTAGATTCAGCCAACACTGCAATTGTCAAAATTTAACCTCCTCTCATAATTGTTGGGGATGATCCCTGACATGCAGGTAGTAGCATCAGACACCATTGACATTAGTTCGAAGCTCCCTTCCAGCAAATTGGGTGTTGCAGCTGATGCAACGCTTTTGACTTAATGAATTGCCAGCAACCAGGCACATGTAGGTTGAAACGTCCCAAACCCGTTCCCAACCAATTGGGACAACTCTATGTGGGGTGGCCCTGGGGGATTCCCACTGCTCATCGGGCCATATGCTGTCATAACAACTGTCAGAAATGCAGCCAAGCCTTGGTTTGGGCATTTGAGATCAAACCAACAGTGACTCAGCCTGCCGCTTGAACTTTTTGATGTTAGATCCCATTGAGCTTATCTGCCCCCATTTCTGAATAATTTGCCAGTTAGGTCAAAATTGAGGGACCCAATCCCTGCTTGTTCCCACATCAATCAACCACTATTTAATCAGCTGCATCACACTGAGAAAATTGTTGGTCGATTTTCTTCACTTATTATTAATAAATTTGCCTCCAAAAACTATCAATTTTTGAATTTATTAATATCCCTCTGGCCATATTCCTGATGGCTTTTCTCTGGAAGTCTGCTGGTCCCTATACCATATGGGCTTTACCTGTACTTATGGTCACTATAGCCTACCACTGTCAACTAGATTCAGCGAACTAGATAATTCTGGCAATTCAACCCTGTTATTTCGAACATTCACCAACAATATACTAGGAACTTGTGGCCTTACATCCACCACTTCCAAGCAAGGATCCTCCCCCTTGTCTCCTCATTTGAATTAAACCCACCCTCCAGTGACCTTGTAGAAAATAAACCTGTGATACCATCCCTGAAGCAAGACCACCAGTATCTGGGTTTTCTCCATTTGGTTCATTCTCAGGTTGCTGTTCACCCTATAACTACACCAACAGTTTATCATCTCCCAATGCCCATCTCCATACAACGTCATATGTGCGGCAATGCCTCTGGCATTCTGTCTTGTTTTTTGGGTGCTTAAACATCCTGATTGGGAGGCCGGTCTAAACTTCTTCTGCCATTTTCCTGGCATAATTGACCAACCATTGTTTCCAGACATTTCCTCTATGCTCTTCGATGTGGGCGTTGCAGTGGTTACCCTCTACCAAATTAACGTGCAATCAGTAGTATGCTTTTTGTTGTTCGTTTGGTCACTTGCCAATTTTGTGGGTTTTATCACTTTACCTTTGAGAAACTTCTTCAGGCCGGAAGAGCCTCATGGATTACTACCTCTCCCCTCCTAATAGCCTGGAAGGAAGTTCATTTGTTCATTCCCAAGAGATTGTAAATCAGGTTCTCAAAGCCCTTGCTGAGGTGCAAATGCGTTTGGCAATTTCCCTTAACAACGCCGCTGCGTTACCTCTGCCCAACAGGGGGTTGCTTTATCGGATGCTGTGGAAGGGGTGCCTGTCAAGGGGTTCAAGGTCTTATGCGCTCTTCCTCACGATTGGGGGATCCCACTTCGATGATTGCCGTTGTATCAGCTGCCTTGAAACCCCCATTGTCACGCTCAGACCACTTATTAGATTGCTCTCTACTATGGCCGAAGCCCCTATCATGGCTTCTTTGATCTCTACCTTACGCAAAAAGGCTCCCACACTGGACCTCTCTAATGATATGCTTCAGGCAATCTTTAGATCAGGTTTAGATCCAGTTTCTGCTCACCATGAGGTTTGGTCCACCTCAAAAGGAATAGTAGATAAAGTATGTACCGCAGTGACTACTATCAATGCCTCCCCTTGCCATATTTTCCGCTATCAAGGGGGAAATTTTATGATAGGATTACCCAATGACGACGTGTATGAAGTTTTTACCATTGAATTATTGATAGTTTTGGCTTCTGAGCCCGTAACCACTCCTGCGTCAGAGTCTGCTGATCCTAGTTCACCTATAAATGGTTCAGTAAAAGCCCAGATGGAGGAAGCCAGTTCTCAAGCCCTCGTTATTCTAAACTTTACTCTAGAAAAAGCTCCCAACCTCCCCCCCAATTTGCCTGCCATTTCTTCTGTTGCAACAGAAACGCCCAAATCTTTCTTTAAACAAAACTTCGCTTATCTCTTATTACCTATGAAGATTAGTATAGGATCTCACCATGTATCCTTTGAGGCCCTGGTGGATTGGAGCCACGGGTAATTTCATGAGCATTGAGTTAGCCCAACAATTGGAACTGGACATGGACGTGGGTCCATTGGTGATGGTGGATTCTTCAGCCTCCCAGACATCATATATTGTCCGTTGGTCATTACCTTTTTTGGTACACCAGTTTAGCTTCTGCGATCAGTTTTACACTATGCCAAACTTGGTGTTTCTAGTGATTTTAGGGGTTAGATGGTGGCACCGACATGTCAAAATCCACCTGGAGTATAACATGTTGTCATTCTTTAATGATCAACTGGAGGGTGAATTTCCCATAGTTGACACTCTTAAGAAAACTCAAGGTTGCAGTTCTATTACTTCCCTCGTCTCTCCTGTGGGCCTTCCGTCCAATTTTCCTGAAAGTTTAATGCACTATCAAGGTATCTTCAATTCTGAAAATGCATATTGTCTGCCTCCTCATACTAAATTTGACTTGGGATTTCGTACAACAGTGCAGTTGGTGAATATCAACTGTTTTTGTATTCCCATACAGTGGAGGAGGAGGTTGCGCTTAATTCTTGGCTGGATGATATGTTAAAAAGGGTGGTTGTTTAAGAGACATTGCCAGTTGCATCTCCCATCATCTTCACTAAAAAAGCCAATGGTTCCATCCGTCCCTGCTTGGATTATGGACATTTAAACAAAGTTATAGTTCAAGAACCCTACCCCCTTCTCTGGAGCAAACAATCAGCCAAGCAATTGCCAAATCTCGTGTGTTCTTTAAGCTGGATCTCATCAATGCCTTCAACCAAATTCGGGTAATGGAAGGGCAATAATGGTTAACAGCGATCTGGAAAAAGTGAGGCAATTTTTAATTCCACGTAATGCCCTTTGGGCTGAAGAATGCCCCCGCTACATTTTAACAAATGATCGACAGTGTACTGGGTAATCTCCAGTTTATTTTCGCGGTCACATGTATCAATGACATTCTGGTTCACTACCCAACCAAACAACATGCTATTGACTTGGAAGCAGTTGTGACTGCTTTGTACAGGGCAGGCTTGTTTGTTAAGCCTTATAAATGCAAGTTCTATAAGGAGGAAGTTACCTTTCTTGGGAGCCTCGTCATTAAAGATGGCTATGCAATTCCTCCTAATAAGTTGGATGCTATCCGTGAATGGCCAACCCTGACAACCCAGAAACAATTACAGAGTTTCTTGGGAACCATTATTTTCTTAAAAAAAATTTCCATGGCTCTTTCCCATTTAGCTGCCCCACTCCACCCCCCCACAGGCAATAATGTACCATATCGCTGATTGCCTGAATGCCAGAAGGCGTTCAAATCGATCAAGGAGGTCTTTTTATCCCCTACTGTCCCGAAACATGTGAATCCTGCCAAGCCGTATATCGTTGCATTTGATGCCTCCTCAGTGGCAGTGTTGCTCCAAGAGAAAAATGGCTTGGAACATCCAGTCGCTTATTCTTCCCAAAATTTTTCCTCTGCGGAGTAATCTTGGTCCATCTATAACAAGGAGTTGGCAGCCATGGCATGGGCATTGACTCATTGGAGCTATCTGTTACAGGGTGCTCAACATGAGTTAACTGTTTGCATGAAACACCAGGCTATCTTGTATTCAATAAACCCCAAAATGGCGCATCATCAAGTTTTTACCTATTGGGATTTGTGAAGTTTCAATTTCAAATACTAATTTGTAAAAAGTGCACTTAATGTACTTCCCAATTTTCTCAGCTGCAGCCTCATCCACTGTCCCTCGGACTCAGATGTAGTGGACCTCATTACTATGATTCCTGACGCTCAAATTTTGCCAATTGTTCCCAATGTCATTTTTTCTGTCACCATTGCTCCTCACGTTCCGCTAGTTGCTCAGGTCTTAGCCAGCAAAATGACCTGCACTGAAGTTGTGGAGTTATTTGAGAAACTGTCCCTCCAAAATAACTAACACTCTCTTTACTCCTTGGTGGAGGGTCTCATTTATTTTTGGTCATGAATTTGGGTTCCCCCTCTCTTCAGATCCGAGGTACTTTTGCACGCATCATGATCCTCCCATGGTCAGCCATCCAGGCAATAAGAAATCATCAACTTGACCAAGTGGACTTACAATTGGGAAGGTTTAACTAAGGAAGTTCTGGCCTAGATCGCTGATTGTGTTACTTGTACTTAGGCTAAGTCAGATCGCTCTGGTAGAAATGGGCTCCTACACCCTTTACAACAGGAGGAGGGTCCATGTATATCGGTGTCTGTGGATTTTATCATTGAACTCCCCTTCTCCAATGGGTTTACAGCGGTGATGGTGGTAGAAGATCATTTCACTAAGTTTTCCCTTTTTATTTTCTGCACTTCTGCAATTATGTCGGAGAAAAAACACTCGTCTCTTCATGCACCATGTGTTTTCAATGTTTAGTCTCCCACAGGAGATCATCAGTGACTGTGGCTCACAGTTCATGGCGCAGTACTGGAGTTAACTCTTATCTATTTTAAAAATCTCCCCCACCGCTTATGGTTTATCATCCCAGTCCAATGGACAGACCAAGCGAGTTAACCAAGTCCTAGAACAGTAAATGCGTTGCTATGCTGCAGCCGCACAGGAAACCTGGGCTAATGACCTTCCCCTTTCTCAATTCACCTATAACAATGGGACTCACACTTCCACAGGGTTTTCTCCCTATGAAGTGATGTTGGGTTATAATTCTTCCTTTTCAGTTGGACCCTACTTGCAACCTGATGTCCAATCTGCCATGGATCATGCTGAACATATTAGGTATACTCAATCCTTAGTGTGGGAACACCTCACCAAAGCCATTGAAGATTACAAGCAGTTGCAGATTGTAAGCAACTCCCAGGTCATGACATAATGGTGGGTTCCTATGTTATGCTTGATACGTGTCATTTAAAATGCAAGTACCCTCACGTAAGTTTGCAAGTAAGCGTTTGGGCCCCCATTTGGTAGAGGAAGACTTGGGCAATGGTGCGTTCTGGTTAAAACTTCCGCCTCACTGGATACAGCACCCCATCTTCCCTGTTTCTCAGTTGTCACCCTTTAAGTGCATGGTTCCATAAAACCTGAGCTGATTATTATTGAAAATGCGGAGGAGGTGAAGTGAAAATTATCCTAGAATCCTGCAAGTTTCATCAGTCCGTTCAATATCTCATGGCCTGGAAAGGGTATCTGCCTTATGAGAACAGTTGGGTTAAGGCTCGTGATTGTGCTATCTGCATGGGACTGGTCAAATCATTTCATAAATCCCACTCCAACGCTCCCCCCCAAAAAATTGCGACTGTGATGGTGATCAAGTTACCTAAGGCGCACAAAATATATAGCCCTCATGCAGTTTCCGGAGGTGGTGCCCTTCCTTTGGAAAAAGGAAGGGTAATGTAAGTCCTGGGGAATGTCCCCTGCATGTCAATCGGGCCCTCTTCCCATTTCTGAGTAAAAAGGCTCTGAAGAGGGTAGTGTACCCCTCATTACCCAGGGCGACCTCGCCCACGTGGTAGATGAGCTCTGGGTAACAGAGCTCCCTCTTTGGATGCCTCCCCTGGTGCCCACACTCACCTCGGACAAACTTGTACATCTGATTAGGGAAATTTGTGCCAAGATTGCCAAAATGAAGTCAATTGTTCCAAAAACGAGTGGAAACAAGCCCAATGATTGGAATCCACATAGTTGAAAGGGATGAAGATCGATTCATTGGTCGTAATTGCCAACAGTTTTGATTTGGCCAACACCGCGATCATCAAAATTAACCCCCTTTTAAAATTGTCAGGGATGATCCCCAACGTGCAGGTAGTAGCATCAGACACCATTGACATTAGTTCGAAGCTCCCTTCCAGCAAATTGGGTGTTGCAGCTGATGCAACGCTTTTGACCAAATGAAGGGCCCAGCAACCAGGCACAGGTAGGTTGCGCATCCTGAACCCATTCCCAACCATTTGGGACCGCCCCTACATGGAGTGGCCCTGGGGGATTCCTGCTGCTCGTCAGGCCAGATGCTGTCATGCCAACTGTCAGAAACGCAGTTGAGCCTCAGTTTGGGTGTTTGAGGTCGAACTGACAGTGACTCAGCCTACCACCAAATTCTTTGATGTCAGTTCCCATTCAGCTTATATGCCCCCATTCCTGAATAATTCGCCAGTTAGATCGAAATTGAGTGACCCAATCCCTGCTTGTTCCCAAATCAATCAACCACTATTTGATCAGTTGCAGTACACTGAGAAAATTGTTGGTCGATTTTCTTCACTTATTATTAATAAATTTGCCTCCAAAAACTATCAATTTTTGAATTTATTAATATCCCTCTGGCCACATTCCTGATGGCTTTTCTCTGGTGGTCTGCTGGTCCCTATACCATATGGGCTTTACCTGTACTTATGGTTACTATGGCCCTACCACTGTCAACTGGATTCAGCGAGCTAGATACTTCTGGCAATTCAACCCTGTTATTTCAAACATTCGCCAACAATATACTGGGATCTTGTGGCCTTACATCCACTACTTCCAAGCAAGGATCCGCCCCCTTGTCTCCTCAGTTAAATTTGTACCCACCCGCTGGTGAACTTGTAGAAAATATACCTGTGGTACCATCCCCTGCAGCAAGACCACCAGTGTCTGAGGTTATCTCCATTTGGTTCATTCTCAGGTTGCTGTTCAATTTAGCCTTAC
The DNA here is from genome assembly GCA_022478985.1 of Massospora cicadina. NCBI lineage: Eukaryota > Fungi > Entomophthoromycota > Entomophthoromycetes > Entomophthorales > Entomophthoraceae > Massospora > Massospora cicadina. The sequence goes on from JAKSZP010013213.1 coordinate 26,753, forward strand.
ACCAACAGTTTATCATCTCCAAATGCCTGGCTCCATACAACGTCATACGTGTGGCAAGGCCTCTGGCATTCTGGCTTGCTTTTTGGGTGATTACACATCATGACTGGCATGCCGGTCTAAGCTTCATTTGTTATTTTCATGACAATTATTGAATTTCTCTTTATTATCCACAATTGCTTTTTGGACTTTGTTAAAACTGGAATTTAATTTATCCAGTATAGCATAATGTGAAGATCATTATTTCTCTTATATACATTAGATCTCCGTGAGTTCAAGATTTTGTCTAGCAAGAATGCGCTGGGTATGCTTGATTGAGAGTTGACCAAAGTTACCTAGGAATTCATTAGTTACTTGGCTGTCTGTAAGACGTCTGACAAGAGCTTTTATGGTTGCATCATGATACTTCATGCACATCTCCATATTGAGTGCCTAATCCTTGATATAGTAGAACAGCTGAAAGAGGAGTTGATTAGCGTTTTACCCTTTAAATCATGGAATATAGTTACATCATGTTCTTAACGCTTTCAGATGTAAATTAAATTGGGTTTTATGCAGCCACATGACCTCCCCCTCGCTGTGATAAGATCCAGTTAGTAAGAGGTACCCAAATTAGATCCTTGTCAGGTGGTACTAAAGTATTCAGTGATTTACATATTGCTACTTTCCATCTTGCTATAACTTTCTCTTCTGTAAGAAACTGCTTAGTCTGTTATTGAGGGTCCATATTGGGGAGTGTCACCAGTTTTAAGTGAGAACCACTTGTTAAAATCTGAGGATCGCTTGCTTGTTGATGAAATATCTGCACATATAACTAGGAAGAAGTTTAGCTGAAAGATTCACAAATCAGCCAGCGTTTTACACTAAAACGATCAAGAAGCTCACTAGGTTTATCAAAAAATACAAGAATTCTGATCTATTTTAGCTAATTTTCCCTTAAAAATTTGGAAACTTCTTCAACGCAGGCAACAATACAAGCTGGTAATTTCTGTCCTAACAGCTTTTTGAAACTCTTAATAAGGACTGACTCTGATAAAAAATCAGATAAAAGAGAAATAAGAGAATATATCTTATATTAGAATATATCATTTGTTGATAAGCTTACTTGACCAGGTGCCAGTATTTATACCTCTTGGACATATTCTAGCCATACTTCAAGAACATGATTTTCCTCAGATGTTATTTATTACCTCAGTTTAGTCCAATAACTGATACAACCATGACCTTTTAGTAGGATTATTGTTGGAAAAAAACACTATAAAAATTTGAGAAGTTTAGGTACAATATTTGCAACTCAAAGGTGTAAAATTGTCCAAAGTCAGCCCAATTTGAGTTTCATCATACAGCTTTTGAAATAAACTTCTGGAAAAATAGGCATTGATTTAAGGTAATTGACATACCCCTAATCGGGACGTTTACAGGCCTCTTGATAGCACTAGGTACTCCTATTTGGGCTTTTCATGTGCATAAGCTATTGTGCCAACTATGAGCACCAACATACAACATGCGCCACAGGGTGGTAAACTGGTTGTGATAATTCAAGGGCAATCTAATTGTATTTACTAACCCATTGTCTTTAGGAAAGTTTTTCAGGTATTGATCCCAGAGCAATTTCTTTAAAATAAAGTCTATTTTTGCACGGGTAATTGAGAATAATTGTCAAAATGTTGTTAGGGTAATTGCAAGGTTTGATGGTTTTTTAAAGGGCTTATTTTTGAGTCAACCACCAGAACTTGACAACCAGGTGCCCTACTGCTGGGGGTCGTGATGGCCACAAATTACTTTTTTGCAAATTTTAGGCAGTACCTACGGTATTGAAATGAAATGGATTGTCCCATCCACCAATGAATAATGTGTCCACTTATGCGCTGGAAGTACCAGCTGGCCAAGTAGCTTCAACCCAGCCAAACATGATGTTTAATCGCTGATATATGAGAGACTAAAGGCACACACAATTCCCAATCCACCACCAAATTTGTGGGAAGAGCAATAGTGAAGATATGGGTTGACATAATTATTGTGTTTGGCTCCTAGTCATCCTCCCCCATTGGAATAAAAGCAGAGTTTTGACTCACTAATTAGTAAAGAAATTCAAGGCACATTTGACAAACTTGTACTTGAAGTTAAACTTCAGAGGTCGCATACACATCCAGACTGGCAGTACACTAGCTTTTGCTTACAACAAGTACATATGGGCCTGTTGATCCATCTGCACAATCACCTCATGCCATGTGCCTTGAAGAAGGTACCACTAGCGGGTAAGTGACCAAGCCATGGCGGCCAAATCCTTATTGTAAATGGCCTAGTATTGTTTAATGAATCAAACTTGTGCAAAAAATAAGTGAAAGGAAGTTCCAACCTGTTATGTGCTTGAAGCAGCACTGCAATCATGGCGGCTGATGAGAGGTTGTATTCTAAGATATAAAGGTTTGGTGGGGTCACCTTGTTTGAGAATGGAGGGCGCCAAAAAACCTCTTGATGGCATCAAATGCCAGTTGTCATTCCTTCATCCATTAGAAAGGGTAAATTTTCTCCCACAAAGGGATGCACCAGCGCAGCCAGCTGAAAGAGGGCGTAAAATTTCTTCAAAAATATTATTGTACCCAAGAAAGCTCTGCAACTATTTCTGGAGGGTAGGTGTATGCCACTCAAGGATTGCTTCAAGTTTTCTGGGGAATTGTATAACTATTTAGCAGGACCAGGTTACCTAGTAAGGTAATCTCCTCCACAAAGAATTACATTTAAGGCTTTACATAAACGTTTGCCTTGTTCAAAACAGCCAGCGCCGCCTCCATGTCCTTCTCATGCTTCCCAAGTGTGGGGTAATTCAGAAATGATGTCATCATTATATACCACCGCACAGATTTGCTTAAGGTCGCCAAGTACATCATTGATCATATGATAGAACTTGGATGGAGAATTCTTTAAGCCAAAAGGCATATTGCATTACTGGAAAATCCCCCTTCCAGTAAAAGTTTCCATAAACCACTCCTGGCCATCTGCCACATTAATTTGGTTAAACATGTTTATGAGATCGAGTTTTAAAACACCCAGAGTTTTGCAATCGTCTGGCTAATTGTCTGCTCAAGTGGGAGGGAATAGGTTTATGAATGGTACTATTATTTAGAAGTCCATAGTCCACGCAGGGATGCAAAGCTTTATTGTACTTCTTCAAAAAACTATTAGGAAGCGATGGGAGAAGATTATTTAAACACCCACCCTTTCTTAAGCATATCTTCTTTGGTATTTCCAGAGCCTTGTCCTCCTACTCCAGATAGGGATACAAGGGACAGTTGATGTTAAGAGCAACCACCATCAAGAGGAAGGCCAGGTCATATTTAGAATTGGAGAAGACGGTTAGTCTTTACAGATGGAAAGTATAATGTATTCCATCAACGCCAGGGGAAAGTTGGGCGTAAGGGCCATGAGAGAAGGAATCAATGTAATGTAACCAACCACTCATTCTGAAGTGAATGTATCAAGAAGGGGAAACCCCCATAAATGGATATTCAGGAAAGATAATATTTTCAAAGTCAGGTTGATGTTAACCTGTTGCTGACGCCACCAACCCACAACCAGAATAAATGGGATAGCAGATCCTGCACTGCAGCAAAATTACCACAAAAACTAATCTGGTGCAATAAAGATGATACTGATGCTATATCTTATATGAATCATTGGAGCGGAGGAAGCACCCAACACTGACGCATCCACTTCAAGGATAAATCTGCATCATGCAAGAGTTTTATAATCACTAAGTTCCCCACCGCTTATGTATTCATCTGAGCCTCAAGTGACACTTTGTGTGTACCCAGAAAAATTTCAACTGGAAACAGAAAATAGGAAAAATCCTGATAATTGGCAACAGTCTGGGATACAACTATCAAGAAGTAATAAAAGTGAGCCATCTGAGGAACCAGCTATTGAGGGTAAATAGAAATGTCTTCAGGAAGAGTCTACTCAAAATTGTCATGTTGAATGCTGACAACATAGACACTATGGTTGATTAAAAGGTATTAGGTATTTTTGAGGATAAATTCCCCAACTAGCACCGAAGAAGGAGAGGGGAAAGGAACTAGACAGGGAGAGGAAGAAGCATACTCAGAATCCATGAAACACAATCATTGCACCTGGTGCGGGAATCCAGCTGATTGTTGCTCACTGGTGCTGGTTGCCACTGGATTCCACAATCAATTTATTTATATAAATGATAAAAAACTAATAAACAAAAATATGAGTTTTATATGTTTTTATTAGTGTTGGTGTGGGGTAAGAAAAACAAACTTTCTTGATAGCTTACCGTTCAGTATTTAAATTGTATTGAGGGTCAAAAGGAATTCAATGGTAATTTTGAAATAGCTTAGTATGGTCCAAAATAGGAATTATGTAGATTTGACTTATCAGAGCTTAGAAAAATAACTTCCCTTAAACTTTCTTTTACCGCTTGAAGTCACTTTTGAGCGATTTTAAATTTAAAGTTTTATTTATCCACAGCCGTCTGCCCAAACCTATTCTTTGATGTCCTTGGCTCCGCCGCCTGCCACCCCAGTGTGGGGCAGCAGTGCACCCCCACCTAGCGTTTTCTGCCCCACGGGCAAGTGCGTTTGGATGAGCTCAAACAGCCTGCCCACTGCTTCCAACCGTTTTGTCCCCCCATGGGACTTAGCACTCCACCTGGCGCGCGTCCACCCTTCTCGCCCCTATCCTCTCGCCCTCCCTCGCTCTGCCATTCGCTATTGCCTCAGAGTGGACTATGGGCATTTGTTCCCATATGATGATAAGGCAATTATTGAGCTAGCCACTGCGGCCTTTGCGCCAGCTGGCTTTATAGACTTCCGCCCTTTTAAGGGCTACTTTGACGCTGGGTTCCAATCTGAGGAGGATGCTGAAGTGGCAGCACAAAATCCTCTAATTTATAAAAAAACCCCATTCCCACAACCCATACTTGCCTCCCTTCAGACACCACGCTGGTGGTATCCTTTGCAAATATCCCATCCCACCTTCCACCCCAGGTTTTGTATGACCAGTTGGTCGCGGGGCTCATGGCTTATGGCACTCAGCCCAACCTCATCTTTGCCATTCCATCTGGTGCAGAGCGCCTTGCTGCTCCTCGGGCAACAGCCACCATCATACCACACCACCCTACCATAGCCCAACAAATCCCACCCCGCGCTAGTGTGGCTGCAGCGCCTGATCATTTCTTTTGGGCTTGGGTCTTTAATGGTAGGCATATTTGTTCCCTCTGCTTTGGCCTCAACCATGCAAAAAGAGCGTGCCCTCAGGCCAAGTCCGCTGCTGCGGCTTCTGAGCCTCCTTCTGGAGGTTCAGTATGGGGCACTTTGCTGCACCCTCCCACCCTCCAATCTCGTTCAGTGGGCCCACATGGAAAATCAGCCTCCCCCAAAACCTCCAGCCTCACTCTCCCACCTAAATCTACCCCAGCCAATCAAAGCAATGCTTGGACCACCATTGGCACCCAAGCAGCTGCCATTCGCCCAATCCCACCCACCCAAATTCGAACGCCACTATTCCAGTGAACCAAAATCCATGTGATCTATTGGCTGAAACTGACGAATCAGGTAATGTCCTCATTAGTAAACATACAGGTCAACCTCTCTGCCAAGGCGATTATGGTCGGGCAGAATTTTTCCTTCCTGACCTTGATGAAACCCCTAAACTCGCCATTTCGCTCCTCTGCCCAATACAGCCCCCTTACAAAGTGATCACCAGCTCGCCTTAGCTGCGGTGGCCTCTCCTCATTGCCCAAAACTACGCACTGCGGTGGCCCAGTCAGTGGTTCAGCTCCAGCATGGCCTGCCCACCCTCTTCTTCCCCCCCGACTTCCCTGAATCTCCCTGCAGTGACATCTCAAAACTATTCAATGATGCTGAAGTTGGTGTTATAACTGTTACAACGATTTCTTCATTCAACCCCTCAGCCAAAATCACCCGCCACAGTATCTCCCTTTTCACCCAACTTCCTGAAGCCCGCAAAGAAGCTGAAGTTCTCCTCGCAGCTTTTGTTGAAACATTTTCCCGTCATTATCTTGATGCAGAAGAGGAAAACTCCTACTACGCTGACCTCAACCCCCACTATGCGGATGCCCCAACGCCCTGGCTCTCTGCTCTGATCTGGTACTGTAACTAACATCCCTTGATCGAGGTGGGTCTTTCTGAAAACCAACCCCCGACCCCTCCTCACCCTCTGCCATGGTGGGTTAGCAGTTTCTGCTTCCCACCTGGTTAGTAGTTTTGATTTGTCATTTTGAGTGTTGTGTTTGGTACTGTCCATCCCCTGGTCAGCGTACCTCGAATAAATCATAAAATCACTTCTCTTTGGCTGAATGGCGGATGGGGAGTTACTTTTAGGCAAGATGAACCCAGGGGGTATTAGTTTAAAGACTTTCAGTTAATCCCCATTATAGAAAATTATTGCACATTGGGGGACCCGCCAAGCCTATAAAAGGGTTGATTCACACTTAGGTGTTTGCTTTGAACTAGATGCGGCCTGGAGAGAAACCTCTGGTAAACTCCCCGGGTTCCCTCACATGATCTGGGAAATTCAACTGCCCAACATTGTGCTATTTGACCTAAATATGTGTAAGTGTTACCCAATTCATGGGGTTCCACCAAGAATTGACAAGGGTCTTTTGGCCAATAATATAGTTATTATCGCTTAATATGCTCTTACCATCATTGCAAACTTGTAGATATCCGACATTTCCCCCTTTTAGCCTATGATTACCCAAAAATCTTTTCTTGAAGCTGGGAGAGCAAATGTCTGACATCACCCCCTCAAGAATGTTGGGGAAAGAATAGGGCCATAGGAAGCGGTCATGTACCCAGTTATTGATAATCCCTGTAGCCAAGATTTGATAGAGTACTCTGCACCTCTCTTGTAGGTGATGACAATAGCCTTCCCAGATTGTCACAAGCTTACCACATTTAGGAGTGATGCGGTTATGATTATACAGAACCAGTAAAGACACCTGGAATGTAGGTAGGGGGTTCAGAGCTCATTGGCAGCCTGAACTTCTTTAGTCACTGTTTTAACTAGATTGGTCATAGCCTCAGATTAGAGCTGGATGATGCGCTGAGCCAATCTTCCCATGGTTTTCTCAGGTCCTCAGCTCAAGCGGAGAATAGATACTTATACAAGAGGGCAGTTATTTCTGGTTCCCACCTATACAATAAACGGAATGGGGACAATTTCAAGATCTAGTGATAACTAATCCGGTAGGCCATAAGAGCACTGGGTAGGAATTAATTTCAGTGAAGTGGATTAGAAGAGGAAGTTTTTTGTAGAATGGAAACCAAGGTTCCATTTGCTCTCTCCAATGACCCGTTGGTAGAGGAATCTATATGGAGCTGAGAAAAGTTGTTGGGCTCCCATGAAAGTAGCCAAGGTTTTGACTACTCTAGTGGGTTAAGTATTTACCATTGTCGCAGAGTAGTACTTGGGTAGAGCCATGATGAGTGAAAATGTTTTAATTAAAAACGTGGATGTGGCCTTGGCCATTTGGGCAGGTAGAGCAATGGCTTCAACTCACTTAGTAAAGTGGTCAATGGCTACTAGGAATTTCTTTTCTACTAGTAGTTTGTTGGAGAGGACCTACTACATATAGGCTGATGGCGTGGAACGGTTATTAAAGGGTAGTTGGTTGATATTGGTATCTAGTGTTGAAACTGAATTGCTTCTTACATGTGAGGCAAGCATCCAAGACTTTGACAATAGTTTCCAAAATTTCCCCAATAATACCAATCCTTAATCCACTCATAGGTTTTCTTTGCTCCTCCATGACCTAGAGTGAAATGAGCTTCCAGGATAGCAGGTAGACGTTCTAAGGGCCGAATGTAAGGTAGATACTTTGTACCCAATTGCTTGTACAATTTTTTACTCTCCACTTTAGCGTTTCAGGAGTGCCAGGCTAACATTTTCTATATGGGATCATCCTCATCCTCCAATTCATTGGGGGTCATTAAGAGGTCATATAACCTCACCGCTTCGCTATTATCTAAATGAAGGACTTGAAGCTGATTTAACCCATCAACATTCATGTGAAAAGTTCTAGAATGGTGTTCAATCTTTATGTTTTAATGCTGGACCTTTAGATTTCAGCAAGCTAACCAGCCATTAGGATTTTTCATGTTCTGTAACCATTTCAATGAAGTGTGATCCATAACCACAGAAAAGGTGGTCCCATAAAAGAAAGGGCGATAGTGCTTTACAGCTAATAGAACAGCAAAGCACTCCTTCTCTATTACGCTGTAGTTGCGTTACACCTTTGACAGCATCTTACTATAATAGGTTAAAGGATGATATACACCGTTTTCATCCAATTGGGCTAAGATGGCCACAACGACGTAGTCAGAGGCGTTGGTTAACAAGAAGAAAGGGTTTTCCATATTTGGGATGCCTCAAATAGGAAGTTGGTGTAGCAGATGCCTCAGAGTCTCAAATGCAGCCTTTTGTTTAACACCCCAATGAAAAGGGGTATTCTTGGTCAATAGGCGGACAAGGAGATCGCTGAGCTGGGTAAAATTAGGGATGAACTGAGGGTAATACCACATCATCCCTAGAAAAACCTAAATAGCCATAAATTTTTAGGGGGGCATTTTTGGGATTGCTTCGATCTTATCTTGTATGGGGTCGAAATTCCTCTTGAAAAATGGAGTGGCCATGGAAGTCTAATTTCCTCTGGAAAAAATTGCAATTGGGGGTTTTAATTTGATATTGGCTTTTCAGGCACTGAAGCACGTCCTTCAGATGTCAAGATGTTCGTTAAAGATTTTTGAGAGCACCGTGTTGTCATCAAGATAGACAATGACGCAACTTAACTTTAAATCCTACACTATGTGATCCAAATCACGCTGGAAAGTTTCATGTGCGTTGCACAACCCTTGAGGTAATTGGGTGGGTTGGAGGAGACCCTCACTGCAAAATAAAAGTACATTTCTCCTGATCTTGGGGAGAAAGGTCCATTGGCCAATAGCCGCTAACCAAGTACATTGCAGTGAAGAAGTTAGATCTGGAGAGTTATGCCGGGGCATCATCAATGTGGGGGATAGGATAGCTATCTTTTTTGTAAGTTATTTAATATGTGGTAGTCCATGACTACCCAATGACCTCCATTTTCTTTTTCATTAACAAAAAGGGGGAATACCAAAGGCGTTGTGAAGGAACTAGTAACCCCATGTCTAGTAACTGCTGGAGCTCCATCCTCATCTGCTGTTCTTCCACCTTTGACTTACTGTAAGGCTTGGAAATAATAGGATGGGCATCACCCACATCAATGGAGTGGCTTTAGCCCTTCATGTGGCCATAGTCAGTATCTGACTTTGAGAATATATCTCTATAGCCTTCTAGTAAAGTATGACTTTTTCCAGCTATCTGGGATCAGCTTACCGAGATATGAACGTTAGGTAAGGTACTTACCAGGTTATCCATGGGCAAGCCCAAATCGCCATAGAGCAAAGGAAATGAACACGTTCAATGTACTCCTCAGGGATTAATCAGCCTCTGCCAATCTCCTGGTGGTTTTTTATAACCATATCCTTACCGGTGAGATTTACCAGCAGAATAGTAATAAGCCTCTGGTAGGCTGGGTCTAATATCCCAGGCAATACCCGAGGCTCCAAGAGGCTAACACCCTTAAGACTTACAAGGTGCAAAAAACAGTGGTGTGGGATTTGGAGCGTGATTTTTGTGTCAAACACTCGTTGTTCACCAGAATTATCAAGACCTCATCTGCAGCATAGAAAGGGATACAATCCCATAGCAACAACTGAATTGAGCAATTACTTTGTTTAAGCCAAGAGGTGGAATAATGCAAAGTCAAAGTTGAAAAGTGTATTCAGCCAGGCAAGTGTATTAATTCTTGCTGGGATCTTTATTGAATAAAATTAAAGGACTTCATAGTGGAGTAATGAGAGGAAACCTTGCTTCATATTGTTATTGCCTCATACTCAAGTATAAACTGGGTACTATGAGCATATTATAAATGTTGTTGTCCAAGGCCACTGCAGGGTAAATAAGATAAGTTTTTTGATTAAATGGGATGGGAAGAGTATGTCCCAATGGCGCGAGTGTTATTTGTGCCTGCAGTTCCAAACTCTTGATTGTACTCCAAATCAGGCGCCAGCTTTATCTTTTTGATGATCTTAGTAGAGATTACGTTAACTGGAGAGCCAGTATTCGGGAAGGCCATTACCCAGACTTTTTAAATGACCACTTCAACCTTGGTGAGTGTTCTTCCAGAGTTAGGTGACAGGGCTAAGAACTCCTTGAGCTGGAAAGTGGAGGCTAGTTTATGAGCAGTCTTAGGGTATTTATCCAGTATGGATTTCATGGTATGGACCCGCTGAAGAGGTCAAATCAAGCCAGCTAAGAACTGATAACCATCGCTGGCAGTGTCAATAACTTTTAGATACCCTAGAATTTGGCTGAGGTACATTCCTCAGGTATGGTGGTCTCTTCTACTCCTTCAGCGTTCATCCAATCAGGGACCTCAATTTCTGCGGGTAATCCTAAGTTATCATATCTGATGTCATCGTATCCCCTTCAGATTGGTCCTCTGGGGTATTCTCAACAACTGGCAATGTCGCAATTGAGGCAGGGGAGACAGCCACATGAGGTTGGGTAGCTATCTTTGACCATACGTCCTTCCAGTAAGACCTTTGTTGTCACAGTGGTTACCCTTAGGGCGCGCAACTACCAGCTTAGGAGGAGGGTAAGGCACAGCGGCTTTAATGAGCTTGTGTTGGAGCATGGTATCAACTGCATTACATGCCTTAGACCTACATGAAGGATTGATATCTGTTTTAAGTCATACTGAGGGAGCAGGTTTCACAGAGAGGATAAGCACAGGTGGCCTTACTCTCAACTGTTCCACAGGCAAAAGATCTTCAATGGTTAGAACTGAAGGTTTCACCTCAGCTTTATTTATTATTGCACATGAATGGAAAATCAACAACAACTAACAGAGTCTCTTTATCGTCGTAGATGTTTTTGAATTGGCGTTTCAATGAAATGATATTCCTGGCTAGAGAGGGTTGTGAAGTTAACTCAGTTAACATGGCTGCAATAGCATCATCAAAGGTTAGCATGTTAAACGTTGACAACCTCTGCTCAGCGAGGTAAAATTCACTCAGCAAAGCCAGCGGTCAGTTCCCCCTCAAGCATGCTAAGGCGCATAGAAGCCTGTTTATCTCCGTTTAGACTCTTCTTTGAACCAAATTAATCCAAAAGAGCCTCCTTTACCTCTGCCCAGGTGCGCATATTATTCATATATGAGACTATAATCTCTTGTGCCAAGCGACTAAGTAAGAAAGGATGTTTTTAATTTTTTGCTTATCAGTTGCACCTTGCATTGCATCTTCACAAACATACACAAATGAAGCAATGCTCCCTTCACTGGCGGTGCTTGTCTTTAAAGGGGGTTTTAAGGGCGCTGATCAAGCTCTTTAAGGCGGTTTAAAGAGCTTGCAAGTTTCTTATTCATGAAAACTATTCTTAAATTTATATGGGAGAAGAATTAGAGGGTTACTCGCTTTATAATCCTCCATTTTAGTTGATTTTGGTGGTGTACAAAAGTTTTTGTAGTGAGCACCACTTTGTGGGAATCCAGCTGATTGTAGCTCGCTGGTGCTGGTCGCTGCAGGATTCACAACTGATTTATTTATATAAAATTTAATAAACACTAATAAACAAAAAGATGGTTTTTATAATTTTTTTATTAGTGTTGGCGCGGGGTAAGAAAAAGAACCCTCTCAATATCTTACCAATCAGTATATAAACTGTATTGAGGGTCAATGAGAATTCAATGGTAAGTCAAGAATAGCTTAGTATAATCCAAAATAGGAAATTTGTTAATTTGGTCTATAAGAACTCGGAAAACTCGCTTCACTTTGGCTTAATGGCGGATAGGGAATTAGGTTTGGGCAAGATGAACCCATGGTGTATTAGTTTAATAAATTTCAGCCAATCCACATTATCTAAAATTAATTCACCTTGAGGGACCCCCGCCAAGCCTATAAAAGGATGTGGTCCCCACTTGAGTGTTTTTTTTGAACTAGATGTGGCCTAAAGAAAAATTCTGCTGGACTCCCCAGTTTCCCGCATGGTCTGGGCAATTTGACTTCCTGCCTTCGTGCTATTTGCCTGTAAAGTATTTGTAAAAGAGTTACCCTGATTCGCAGGTTTCCACCAAGAGTTAAACAGGGTTTTTTGGCTAATAGTATTGTTATTATTGCTTAATACGCTTTAATTATAATCGCAAACTTGTAAAAGTTTGAAATTTCCCACTTTTGGCCTATTTTAAACTAAAACATTTTTTTCTTAAATCCAGGAGGGCAAATTTATGACACTTTCCATAACAGCTAAGCTGACCAAAAGACAAGGTGCATGCCACCTTCTTATCCAGAGTAGTACTGATACAGCTTCAGTAGGGAACACTTCAAGTACACTCCCACACCACTTGGTGCTCTCTGGAGCATGACACTTATAGGAATGGCCACCACAACCACCTGATCCAGAGAAACAAACAAAAATTCCCAGGTGGAATGGTTGGTTGAAATAGGATCCAGAGTTTTACAGAATACCGCAACTAAAACTTCTAACAGATGCCCTAACCCAGGAGCCTGACTATGGCTAGCTTCGATGAATGAGGGTAAATAAGAGGCTTCTGCACTATTTGAATCAGGTAGCTTGACTCTTTATTGTTTGTAGCTCGCTTTAGCTCCCTTTATTGATTGCATAGATTCTTGATAAATTGCGTTGATTGAATGAAATGAATAGACTGGGGAAATAATAGTATGAAGACTATCACTTAAGTTAAGTGCTCTTCAAGCCAAATTGAGTATAAGTTTCAACACTAAACAGGCGCTACTTCCTCTTGAGATATCTTTAAACAGGTATATATTCTCTACTCTTTTTGCGAAAAGTCAGGCGGAGATCTGATCTGAAACAAACAACCTAAGGGTATCCAACCTTGCACTCAGATCCCAACAGTAAAATATACAACCAATTCATAAACAATTAAGTTTTTTTCAAATTAGGAATGTATATTATGAAAATATGAAAGGACTTATAGTACAACTGGCGCACAGCTTTTCAGCTGCTCACCAGAATGAAAATTATTCTACAAATATTTTTACCCTCAATCAACTTCTGAATACTGATAAGTTCCTTTGCCTTGATTGTTCCCCAGTAGCATAATCCTCACAGTTCAGCAATCATTTCTATTGTCAGAAGCTGGCCACCAATTTTATAAGGGTTATGTTACCTGATGAGCCTAATACCACCAAAACAAGTATTAAAAACTTTTTGGTAGTCAAGAAAATCCCTCAATCAATTGATCAGAAATATTCATTATAATAATCTGATTATTGGGTGTTAATCCCTCATTAACCGCCTACTCAAAATTGTCATTAATTTTCCCCAACAAAATACTAATTGAAATAATCATAGGATCCCATCCATTGATTATATATGACGATATTTAGTCAACAATCATCGCCATATAGTAGATTGTGATATCAATCTTCAAAATGCTCAAAATGTCAGTGGGATAAATAATATGGTCAACTGAAATTACAACATACACCCAAGTTGAAATTGTAGGAGGGGAGCTGATCTAAAAATTTGGAACCCAAATAACTGATAACACCAAAGATATAAAGGTGGTAAATTCTTCCACACGGTTGGCAGAGCGCTGAATACCATGCACCCTTAGCGGGTATTCTCTTCAACAGTGTCCAATAGAGCTACACTTTCTGGGCTTAAATAAGGGCGGAGAAAGCTGCCTTATTGGCCAAAAACCAAACCTTCAACTCTACTAGATCATCTAAAACTTGTTTGCCACTTTTGAGGAAAATAAGGATTAACCCACACCCACCAAACAGGGTAAAAATGGGGTGAAATCATGAGAAAGAAAAATTTTGGGTGGAATCCATTACCACATTGCAGAAACACCTTACAAATGAACCAACTGACCATAAAAAATACCAGGTAACACCAGTTGTAAGCTAATTTGATATAATGAGACAATTAGGTCACCTACTTCCAAAAGAAGGGTGAAGATGTCAGAAAATATTAGTCAGTCAATTATGTCATGGAACTGGCTACTAAAGTTAATACTAGTCTGCCAGTCTGGGTGAGTGGACACCCATGACACAAACCATAATAACAGAGGTATAGCCACTCAAATGACTTGGTTTTTATCATGAGGGCAACAACTGTGGGATTATGTTTAAAAATCACCATTACTAACAAACATGCCAGCAACCACACAGTTTCAAAGAGGTGGCCGCAGATACTGCGGCGGTTGTCTCCTGAGACCCCTCAGGGGTCCAGAATTCGTTTCAAGGGTGTGTGGGATCAAGCATGAGTAAGGATTTATGAGACTTGGCCCTCTGAGTGTTGATCACCCCAAATAGTAGGACACATCATGGCGCCATAAGCGATCCAGAATGGGGGTCAACCACAGGTGACCACCGTAAAAGCCCAATTCAATTAGGGAGGATAACAGAGTAGCAATTTTGGCCTTTATATCCAGTTTTTACAAAGACTGGTAAACATGGCACCTATCAAAAGCGCAGCTAACAAATAGCTCAAATGTTAAAGTATTATATTTTACATGCAGATTTTTGTTTATAAAAAAATAAAAGATAAAAATTGACTGACAACAGATCTTGTGGGTGACTGTTGTCTTAAGTTCTAGGGCTTTGGAATTGTAAAATTTGCATTAAGCAGGGGTAGCTCAATAACATTTGATTCCAGAAGAATAAAATTCCAAAATTCTCGTGATTCTGGACTTATCTCACCCTGACCAGCTGACTTAAGCTCAAACCTGCCACTAAATTTCTTTTCTGGCGCAATTTCACAAATTGGATTGTTAGTGTTGGAGTCTGAGCTGTTTTATGCTCGCTGGCACTTTTTTGCCCAGGATTCTAATGATTTAGAAGTAATGAGAGTTTATAATTCTTAGCTGATGTAATAAATATTTTAGGGATTTTTTCAGCACTTATATTAAGATAATAAAACCATAATACTTAAAGTATTGGATTTTTTATATCATTTTTATTAAGTTAAATGAGGATCAAAATGAACCCTCTTGGTATCTTGCTGCTTAGTATTTAAATAATATCAAGGATCAAAAGGAGAGGGCTGAGAAGTTCATTATAAACTTGAAATAGCTGAATTAGGAATATTAAATTTAGGCCTATCAAATCTATTAAGATTCACCTTTATTTAATGTGAGGGATGTTGGTGAGTCAATAGCAGGCAAGATAAACTCATGGGGCAAGGATTAAAATTTAAATTAATCAAATTGTCAGGACCTCAGAATGACACCCGTGATTCCGCCGCAGGTTTGGCGAAACCTGGCTACCCATATTAAGGCTATTTGGCCGAGGAGCAGGGTTGAATGAATTCCCCCATTATAAGGATCCCACCAAGAATTGACCAGGGCTTTTTCGGTGGGTATCAGCTGTAATTACCTCAAACCTCTTCAAAAATTTGACACGCAATTGTCCAACATTTCCCCTTCAAGAGTGTTAAAGGGTAAATAAAGTCTTAAGAGCCAGCTATGGACCTGGTTGACAGTGAGTCTAGAAGCAGAGATTTGATGGAGTACTCATCCCCACACTTATAAAAGAAAACAAAAGGGCCTTTTCCAGATAGACCCAAGCTTCCTACTTCTAGTAGCAACACAATTGTGGAGGTATAGCACCAATTTGGATTTTAGAAGGAAGGAAGAGGGTCCAGACCTCATTAGCTGCTTGGCCCTCCTTGGTGAAAGTCTTTGTTAAGTTGGTTATCGCCTTTGATTGCAACTGGATGATGTTCTGAGAATAACTTCTTCATGGCTTGCTCAGAATCAATTATATCAGAAAAAATATCTTTGGCTAGTAACGCTGGCACCCCAAGTTCTTGACCATACAACATTCAGAAAGGTGACATTATGAGGATCTGATGATATCTGATACAATAGGCCATGAGAGCACTAGTAAGAATTGATACCAGATTTTTGGGTCTGAGCTGGCCATATTTCATAGTATGAAAACTAGGGTTCCATTCGCTCATTCCATAATACCATTTGTAGAAGGGTTGTGGGGGCCCAGAATAGTTGCTGCGCCCCTAGGGAAGTAGATAGAAGCTTTACCACCCTTGAGGTGAATTTTTCCCATTGTCACAAAGTAGGACCTGTGGACAACCATGCCAGGTGAAAATATTTTGATGAAGAAAGGTGGCTGTGGCTTTGGCGGTCTGGGCAGGAAGAGCAACCGCTTCAACCCATTTGAATAAGAGATCAATACCTACCAGGATATAGCAATTTCCACTGGTAGTCTGAGGAGAGGACCTACCACATCTAAACTTTATTGTATGAAACAGTTATTGAGGCGTAGTGGGTTGGTATTGATACTTGGAATTTTAGCTGAATTGCTTCTTACAGATCAGGAAGGCGTCCAGCACTTCTATGTTATACTCCATAATTCCCTCCCAGTAGTACCTATCCTTCACCCAATCATAAGTTTTGCGGACTCCACTGTGCCCCAGAATAGAATGGACCTCCATGATCACGAGGACACGCTCAGAAGGCCGATATAGGGCTACCAATTCGCCCCTACTTTCTTATACAACTTCCCACTTTCCACCTTGTTGTTGCAGGAGTACTGAGCTAACATTTTCCTGATGGGTTCATCCTCATCGTTCCAGGCGTCAGAGGTCAAAAGTAGGTTGTGCTTCCTCTCAGCTTCACTATTATCCAAGTGAATAATAGGCAGCTGAGTCAAAACATCGACTTACATGTGGCAGGTTCCAGATCAGTGCTTAATCTTCATATTATAGTGTTGCAGTTCTAAGGCCAAGCGTGTCAACCGCCCAGTGAAATCCTTCATATATGTAAACACCTCAGGGAGGCGTGGTAAGTGGCCACAGTGATGGAAATTCCATATAATAAAGGGCGGTAATAACTTACAGTCAGCAGGACCAAGAGGCACTCCTTCTAAGCGACGCTGTAGTTGCGTTCAGTCTTGGATAGAGTCTTGATGAAATAGAAAATGGGATGATCCACGCCAATATCATCCAATTGAGCCAGAATGGTCCCAACAGCGTAGTCAGAGGCATTTTTAAACAAAAAAAATGCATACTGTAATCAGGGTGGCGCAGGATAGGATGTTTCTGAAACAACTGCTTTAGCATCTCAGAGCAGCCATTTGCCAGCTCCCCAATGAAAAAGTACGTTTTTAGCTAATAGCCAAAAAAGAGGCTCACTTAGCTGGGCGAACTTGAGTATGAATTGGTGAGAATATCCCATCTTATCCAAGAATACCTGGATATTGCGCAGGGTTTTAGGAAAAGGCATAAGGAAATAGCCTAAACCTTGTCTTGAAAGATTTGAATCCTGTCCTATGAGTTGGCGTGTCCAATGAAATCTAAGTTCTTCTGGAAAAAAGTGCACCTGGAGGGTTTCAACTTAATGTTGGACTTATGCAAGCGTTGAAAGGCTTCTTTCAGGTGAGTAAGATGGTCATTAAAGGTTTTAGAAAACACCGTGATTTCATCAATATATACAATGATGCAACTTAACTTGAGGTCCTGCAAGATGTGGTCCATGGCTTGCTGGAAAATTGCAGGAGATTGCGCAACCCTTAAGGTAGTTGGGTGGGTTGGAATAGGCCTTTGCTGCAAATAAGAGCGCATTTCTCCTGATCTTGTGGATAGAGGTCCATTTTCCAATACCCTTAGCCAAGTTCATAGCCAAAAAAACTTAGATCCAGAGAGCTGTTATAGGGAGTCATTAATGTGAGGGATAGGATAGTTATCCTTCTTTGTGAGGTTGTTTAGCTGGCGGTAGCCCATATCAACCCAATGACCGCCATTTTCTTTTTTATAAGGAGGAGAGATGATGACCAGGGGCTTTGCTAAGTACCAGTAGCCCAGCGTTTAGTGGCTGTTTAAACTCCATTCTCATCTGTTGCTCCTCATCTTTTGACTTACTATATGGTTTGGATCAGATGTGAAAAGCAACTACAACATCAATGGTATGAACCCAACCTTTCATATGACCATAGTCGGTCTCAGATTTAGAGAATATTTCTCTGTATACATCTAGCAAGGTTTAAACTTTTTCCAGCTGCGTGGAGAATAGTTCATCAGAGGTATGAATTTCAGGCAAGATACATAACGATTTGTCAGCAGGTAAGCCCATATATGACATAGACCCAATGCAGTGGACCAGGTTAATCCTCTTAACTTAAATCATAAGACCTTTACAAATCTCTTGTTGTTTCTTTATGACCATGATCTTACTGATAAGTTTCCTCAGTAGAATATTGATAGGTTTCTGGTAGGCTGGGTCTAGGATTTCTGACAATACTCAAGGCTCTAAGAGAATTATTCCATCAATGCTATTTATGTGCAGTAGGCAGTTTTGGGTGATCCTCAGGGTAAGCTAGGTGTCAATCACACTTTGTTCATCCGCTTTAATTGACAACTCTCAGTTGCATAAAACGAAAGCCCTCTAAGGCGTCCATTAATTCAGGCAACTTCTTCATATTTCGCCATGCTGCTGCATAGTGTAGGGATAAGGCGGTTGAGGGATACTCAACTGTGCAAACATATTCCTTTTTATTCAGTTCATTTTTAGCCAGAATCAAGGGAACCTCTTAGTTAAGCAAGGAGATATAGCCCTGTTTCAGGTTGCTAATCCCATCATACTGAAGTATAAAACTAAGCATTAATGAGCATGTCATAGGTACTATTAGCTAAAGCCACCGCTGGAGCCAATAAGAGGATTTTCCCAAATCTAATGAGTAATAATGAGTAGGCCCAATAAAACGATTGTTGGTTGGACCAGCATTGCCAAACTCTAGGATATAGTCGAGATCAGGGGCCATCTTAATTTTTTCATAAATTTTGATGGCACAACGTTCACAGGTGATCCGGTGTCAAGGATAGCTATGACTTGTACTCCATTAAAAAAACCTCTACTTTGGTTAAGGTTCCCCCCTCAGGTAGGGGGAAGAGCAAGGAGTTTCTTTAGATGGAGAGTAGAAGCAAGTCGTTTGGCAGTTTTTGGGCATTTATCATGGATAAACTGCAGCGTATGCAAACTCTGAGTGGATTGGGTCAGCGTGGCAATAAACTTGTCAGCGTCACAGGAAGTATCAACAAACTCCAGATTCCTCAGCACTTGATGAAGATAATTTCTGCGGGGTATCCTAGTTTTATCCACTATTTCTGGATTCAATCGGTCAGGTACCTTCACTTCACCTGGGGCTCTAAAACATAATGACTAAAATCTTCACAACCCCCTTCATATTCATCATCAGAGGAATTTCGATGCACATCAGGGAGTCCCTAGGACTGGGGGTAGGTTCAGAGCAATCCTTGTTGCAGGAGAGGCCCTGAGACCACTCCCTGTTTCTACTCACCTTTGGAGGAGGCTCTGTATTTGTCACGACTTCATATTCAACCTTTAAAGTACTAGTTTGGGCTATCCCATGGCTACAAGTCTCAAACTATAGTTGGCTAGAGTAGAGATTGAGAGATATAGAGATAGCGTCTTGGTACATCGATGAATCCCCCTTGGGTTGAGACCATCTAGTACTAAAAAAAGAGATAGCGTCTTGGTGGTGGATGCCTTATTACGCCAGCTTTGGGTTGATCAGCGGCTGTGTGCATTGAGAAAGCAAGTTGTTTAGCCTTAGCGACCTGTTCATTTAAACCATTGTTTGCGGGGGAAAATGTCACCTGAGAGGGGGGGTTTAAGCTTAGGAGCAGGCTTTGGGGCCACTTGGAGAGGCTCATTGGATGGCGAAAGATGAGATTTGCAGAAAGGTTGGGGCAGGGAGCACTAACTCATTGACTATAATGAACTCTGACTTACTAGCTTAGGAACCTCAGGTTTGCAAAGCAGAGGAAGATCAGGTTTGAGCCACATTGCAGGTGCTGTACTCAGGGTGGTAACCAGCATAGGGAGGCCATAGGGATCAACATAGCCTCCTTTGGTGAGGCTACAGTTGAGAAATCCTTAATGTTCAGGACCTGAGAGTTTGACCCAACGCCGAAGTAACTTCAACATTATGAATATCTGCAACATCCAGCAGAGCCTCCTTGATATCACGGATAGTCTAGAGATGGACTTTAACAGAGAAAAGATGCTGCATTAGATGAGTGAGAAACTAAGCCTGTCAGAATGGCCGCAAGAGATCATCAAGTGGTAACATTTTTGCGAGCACCAAGGGCTGGGCTTCACCAAAAAATTGATTAATGAAAGAGATGAGCAATTCTCCATTTTTCGTGCTGAGGCGCATAAAGGCCTGCTTCTTCCTCTTCAAACTCTACATAGATCCAAATTCAATAATGAGGGCTTGCTTAACTTATTACCAGGTGCTAAGAGTGACCATGTTTGTAATCAATATACCCTGAGCGCCTGATTCATGCAGGGAAGGAGGTACTTAACATTCTGATGGTCATTTGTTCCTTCCATCACTGATTCAAAAAACAAACAGGAAAGAAGCAATGTTACTCTCTCCTGGGGTAAATTGTCTTTGAGGGGTGGTTCATGAAGGACATAGGAAGCCCCATGAGGGCCTTATAAAGAGTGCTGCTCAAGCCTTTTAAGGCAAGACAAAGAACTGGCTAACTGATGCTCTAAAGCTGATAGACGGGATTGAGATGCAGTGAGGAGGTTGTGAGGATCACTTTTCCCACCAACCTCCATTTTTAATAAAATTGTTTGTGGTGTACAGCCCTTTTGTAGTGAGAACTAATTGTTGGAATCTGATCTTTTTAATTCCCGCTGGTTCTTTTCTTCTCAGGATTCTAACAATATAGCAGTAATGCGAGTTTTGTAACTCTTAGCTGCTGGATTAAATATTTTAAGGATTTTTTTCGTTACTTATATAAACTAATAAAACCCTAATATAACTTATAAATTCTGGATTTTTATATCATTTTTTATTAAGTTTAATGGGGTAATCAAAAGCAAACCCTCTTGACATCTCGCTGCATAGTATTTAGATGATATCAAGGATCAAAGTGAGAGGGCTGAGAAGTTTATTATAGTCTGAGAATAGCTGAACTAGAGAAATACATATCTTAATCTATTGGGTCACTCAAGATTCACCTCACTTCAATGCAAGGGCTGATTGTGAGTTTATAGCAGGAAAGACAAACCCATGGGGCAAGGATTAAAATATAAATAAATCAAATGGCAGGACAACAGAATGACTCCCCTGATTCTGTCACAGATTTGGCGTAAACTGGATACCCACATTAAGGGTATTTGGCTGAGGAGCAGAGTTAAATGAATTCCCCCAAATCAAAGGATTCCACCAATAATCGACTGAATTTTATTATGGGCATAAGCTGTAATTACCCTCAAACCACTCTTCAAAAAAATTTGGACATGCAATTTCCAACAGTTGGTGCTTTGCTTGCAGATGACTAGGTTCACCCATGGTCAGGGTAGGTAGGGGAGGTCCCTTAACGTATTGAATGGGTTTTTAACGCCTGAACTTGTTAGGGATGACTCACTATACAATGTGAAACAAATCAATGAGGTTCCAAACCCAAACGCACAACAGTTAATTCATTATGGAGGCACAAAATTATTTTTTTTAATTTAACCTGCATTGTGGAACAAGTCTACTAAGGCAGAGAAGCAGCCACAACCTTTCCGCTGGCAATGGCTTCTTGCCATTGTCACCTCCTGACGCCCACAATTTTCTGCATCAACTCCTGGGTGGTGAGAAGGGGATGCAGGGGAACAAACTTTAATAGTTAGGCCGTCACCCACCTCTCATCTACCATAAGGGCTATGTCATTCTGAGAAATTAGAGGGATGGCCAACTTCTTAGGCCTTTTTTTTTCTGGAACAGGAACTCCTCACGATTGTGGTGAAGGAGGTGCTCCATGGATATTACAATTCTGCCTTGAAGGGAGCAATGATGAGGGGCAAAGTGTGATGGTTAAAACTATGCCTGATCACCACATAACCTTAGTTTCCCCGAAGGATACTAAGGCCAAACAAGTTGGTATTGAGGGTCTTAACCCTAAAAGATTTGTTAAAATTGTAAATTAAAAAATTCAAATTTGAAGCGTAAGTGACAATATTCCAAAAATGGTGTTATTGACCCTTAATTAAAAATAAGAAAAAATCAAAGTTTGGTGTTAATGAATTAAATAAAATTATTAAAAAGTTTTTGAATAGCCTAGATTACTTTAGATGGTTTATAACGGGTCTAGATGAGAATTTTGAGGTTCAAGATCCTTGTAATAGACCCCCTGAGGGCCAAGCTGTCCAATAACTGTATGGTAACTTCCAAAGATTATTCTCCAAGCTACCCTTCCTCATGGTATATAAACAAGCAGGAAAGAGTTCTTTGCAACTTAATCTTCAAGAATACTCTAATGAAGTACAATAAATCTGAAATTGTTAGGATTTTGAAAAACATCCTATTTATAAAAACCTTAGATATATGGCGTTGTGGACATTAGGAAAAACGCCTCAGAGATAAATAGTGCATCACTTACGTGCTGCTTCTCCATACTATGAAACCCAAAAGATTACATTCAACGTTGGACTCTCTTTAATAGTGCTGTTCCTCTTAAGAAGCCAGTGTAGCTAATAAACACATGATTTCATATATGATGTGGTATCCTGTTTGGGGGCTCATATTGTAGACCTGTTAGCAAAAACGCTCAGCAACAATTCTAAGGTGATACCCATCACATTATATGAAGTTTATAAAAAACTCACTACTTCTGTGGTTAACTATCCAGATTTATTATTGAAAACTGGCCCTCGTCTGAACCTTTTGCTTTTACCTAAAAGCCACCCTTCTGAACCAGTTACTAGTTTGGTTGTTAGCCCCTGTCATGTACACATGACATATTAGTGGGGATCAACCCTAAAGATAAAGTTGGGCGCCTGGAGGCCCAAAGGTGAAGCTACAGGGCCTCCCAGACCTGAAGCACACCCTAGACTAGCGCTGGGTAAGGGCTTATATGCCCAGGTTGGTCCTAGTGGGGTGCCAAGTGCTCAGCCCCTGACGTCAGCCCAAGCATTAAAGCGAACTATCTACCAAATAAAGGCGGATGGTTCAGTTCAGTTAGTTGAGTAATGTGGATTCAAAACCCGCTCCATCTACAAAATAACGCGCTCAGGTTGAATCCAACATCAATTGATCACTCGAGTGAAGTCAGTTTTGGCCTATTCTACTAAATTGTATGGCAGTATTGCCCTATTGGTGAGTTGCTGCTTGGGCCCACTGTGGCATAACCCCAATTTTCCCATCCAAGCTATATACGTTTTCCCTGACCAACATTCCTTGTTGGTCAACTTCTCGAATAAAAATTCCCCTGTTTTTTTCTATTTTTAAATGTTATTACCAAAGTTTATGTGCATGTAACCCTTCGAGGAGGTCTCATGCTCCATTCAATTTTCCATTTTGAACACAATCCAATTTTTCCCAAGTACACCATTGTTTCTCCCAGGTCCCCTCCAACCTGGTCCGTTTACTACTCCTCTTCTTGTGCACCTCATCATTTTTAGGTGTTTCCTAATCGCGCTTTTTGGTTTTAGTTAATATTGCTCCAGCACCCTCTGCTGGGCGCTAGTAGCTTTAGTACTAACGGCTAGTTTCCACGCGTTGGCTTTGTGCACCAAGCACCTTCATGCTGAAAACAGAGTGTTACAGACACTCTCCTTACAGCCCCTCCATGGAGGGTATCACTGTCTACAAATTCATTCTTAGAACACCGCAATTCTCAATCAGGGTTGACCTGTCCAGGGTCACCCAATACTGAACTTTCCAACTTGCCACTATCAAAAGCACTTAACGCTAATACAAAGGGCAAGGGTTCCAACTCCATAATGCGCTTCACTCACAATTACTGAATACTTCATTTTATCTGCCACACCAGTAATAACCAGACAGAAGCTCACGTTGCCTAATTTGTTATATTTCCAGAAGATATAAACCCTATGCAGGAAGTTATTAAGCTCTATTGGCAGTCTAAGAAAAACGTACCTGTTTAAAGGTTTCCAAAGGTTCCTGAATGCACTTCATCAAGGGCCTCCAAGTTGGATGCACATAAATCTCAATAGAATTCCACAGGTTTTGAGCAGATGAACACTACCACTGCCACCACATCTGGAAATTGAGTTTTTAAAAGAGGTGGTGAGATGGTTAAAGGCTATGCCTGACCACCACAAAGCTTAGTTTCCCCTAAGTGGAATACTAAGGCTAAACAGGTGGGTCATAAGGGCTTTGACCCACAAAAATTAGCTGAAAATTTTAAAAATAGATTTTAATTTGAATTTTAAATGATATTATATCAGAAATAGTACTTTTTGCCCCCAATTAAAGTGATTTGAGAAAAAACCAAAGGTCAATATTAATTTAGATTAGAAAAATATCTAATTAAAAAGTTTTTTGAATGACCAGAATCCCATTGATGGTCTAGATAAGAATTTTAAAGTATAAAATTAGTGGAATAGTCCCTCTGGGGGTCAAGCTGACTGTACAAACTGTGGTAATTTCCCCAAGAATATTACTTAAGTTACCCTTTCTTATAATATATATAAACAAGTAGGCAAAGGCTGACATCAAATTCATCTTATAAGAACACTAATAAGTTATTATAAATTTTGAGTAAAGTTTAAGGTCTTAGAAAACAACTTCTAAAGCTGACTATATATCTGGTGCCATGAGCGTCATGAACATCCCAGAGCTAAAACAGAATATCACTTACGTGCTGAAGCTCTTTAGAGGCGAACTCAACTATATTTGTCTTAAGACTCTCTTCAATAGTTTTGTTCCTCCTGAGACTCCAGTGTAGCCAATGGACAAGCGATTTCATAATATAAATGGTATCCTGTTTGGGGGCTCTTACTGAAGACCTGCTAGCAAACAACGCTCAGAAACAATTGCAAGGTGATGCTCGTCATACAAAGTAGGCAGCTCATGCACAATATCATAAAAGAATATACAACTGTTGCTGCTACCACATTACCTGTTGCCAATGTGTAAAGGAGGGAAATTTTACTAGAAAGAGTTGTAGGTAAAGGAAAAAATGTTCTGCTCCAAGTCTATACTAACTGGCTGGTGTGCCACCAACCTACCTCCAAATTACTGTATACAATAGCTCTGGTATTACTAAAAAAGTTGGGCAAAAAATATACTAATGAGCCATAAAACGCAGTGATTTACAAAAAGTCAGAGTGAGTATAAGGAATCCAAGATGCCTTAAGGCAGAGGAACCTTGGGGTTTTAAGATCCAAAGCTTGAACAGTCTTATGATTAAATTACTTACACGTGACACCAGTGTCCACTAGAATAGTTACTGTTACCTTAAGTCGTCATATTGTTATATGAATAGGAAATAATAAGTCTTCACGGCCATATTTTTTTATTTCATTGAAAGAACAGAGAGTGAGATCAGATTTCTTAGAAGTGCGCTTTTTTTGAACCTTGATGAATTTGTTGATGAGCTGGGTTGGCATATCTGTTGCCTTTTTATAAGATAAAGGTGGGGATAAGGATCTTCATGGTCTGAAAAGGGGGCACAGCTGAGAGATCCTCATTCACTTGGTTGACATGGTGCTGTTCTTCCACTTGGTGAACCTGAGAGAAGTGATTACTTGAAATGGCAGGAGCCATTGGTATTAAAGGAATCTCAACCATTTTCAAGGGTTTAACTAATATATCATCGCATGGGACAGATTCCTCTGAATGCAACTGTCTTAAGTGAACATTATGGACTCTTCAGCACACTAGAGAAAGGGTAGAGTAAGCCTAAGTGTGGTTTTATAGTACTGTGTTGTTAGTGCTGATCTCATAATCTTTTAGCTGTGACACTTTATGCTCTTGTATAGGCAATTGGTGCAATATTTAAGAGAGCGGGGTTCATAGCACCACTGAGAAATTCACTATTATTTCCAAGTGTGTTCCCATGTTGCCTTGTTTCAACACCTAGCTGTACCCTAACATGGAAACTGTGGAAAGCCTCAAAATCTTGCCGCTTAAAGCTAAGTGAGAAAAACAAAAAAGTTTTAAATTTGACAAGAAGCTAAGACCTGCTTTATAGGATTTAACAAGAATATTTAGTGGCCAACAGTTAATGAGCATTCTTTATAAGGAATTTGAACCATGGTTGATGGTAGAGTTATTCAAGGTCAGGAGATCTTGTACCAACAACTTCATCGCTGTATTATGAGTTGACTTTCCTGGTAAAACCCTTCATACTAAGGAAAGATCTTGCTTCCTTCGTGGGTATGTTAGAAACCTGAAAAGCTATCACAGTCCACAAGGCACCGCTTGTCTCAAGGGAGTGAGAGGAGATGCGCCTATGGAGGAGCTTGTAAAGGCCAAGTTTAGTTAATTACTTCCCATTTCCAAGTTAATTTAGTAAAATAAAAAAATTAAAGCTTTTTCGGTAAGTATTTTAATGTAATTAACAGTGGAAATTGGAAAGTTAATCTAAAAGCCTTCACAATGAAGATGGATATTTCTTATAGTATGGGGAGGTAGATTTTAGGGGTCTTGGGTTCTCAGGGCTTGAAATCACGCTGTTACTATTCTAGAGAATGTCAGTTTACAGATTAATTAACTAACTTTAAGTTAAAATCAACCACGCATTTCTATTTGCTATGAACCCTATTGACATTATTGCCTATGTTTAGCGCTCTTTTCCTAAATCTTATGGCTTTAATAAGTTTTTTGTATAGATTTTTCATCTGGGTTTATCTCAAGGTATCAGGTTTTCTGCAATTACTAAAGCGCCTCTTGAAACCTTTTGTCTAGGAGGGGTTTTTCATTAACAGCCTAAATGTTATATTCTTTGTTAAATCTAAGGAAATTTTTTTTGCACTAATTGCTATGAAAGTTTCTGAATTCTAGTAACTTTGGGCCTTGGAGATGATTTTGGAGTGGGGGAAACTAGACAGGGAGGTTGCCCCTGCCCATCTCTCATCTAAGGTATAACCTAGATCAGTTAAGTGGTCAAGTGGGGAAGCCTTGGGATTGGATCCTTTTTGTCCTGAAGGGATGAAAACCCTATCCAGCTTGATAGCTGGTGCATGGTGCCTTATGGATACAGCTAAACTCAATATAATTCAGAGTTACTTTTTGCTTAAGCTCTCATTGTTTTCAGATTTTTTTTAATTTTTGCATAAAGATATAATAATGATGTTTACCTTGAATTGGGATTCTGTTCTAAGCTTACTGTTGGGTTAAAAAGCTGATATCTACAACTTGATTTATTCCGCCAAGTCCCTAGCTTCCTACTTCACCAATATCTGCCTTAGTTCTTAACAAAACTGCTAAGCTCCCATGGACACTTTTTATTGATGCCCTTAATCAGTTTGGTGTGTATTTTGACTCGGAAATTTATCTGAAATCATACTAGATATACCTAGGGAATAGTTTCTTGCTACTTGCTCACTTTACCCTCTTTTTGCAGTTTTCCCTAAATAGTATTCTCAATAACAACCTGCACTCCACTTTCTTGACATTATCTGTGAAAAACTAGGTTTAATAATGCCTTTCTTCTCCTGTTGGGTTGCTCAAGTTGGCCCAGCCATTTCAGCGTTGACCCTTTTATGAATTCAGTCATTGGATTAATAATGTTGTCTCTTTTCTAGCATTGATCTTTGCCTTTGTAAAAGGGTGAACTGAAAGAGTTGAGCGGCTCCTCCATTAGAGAAAATTATATAATGTGGAGTAATGTCACTACTCAATTATCTCTATATACCTCCTTATTCTCAAAATTGTAAAATGAGATCTTTAACAAGCTTTCCAGCCTTAGAGCTCATCATAAACTCCAGAAAAGGAGTTCCAGATGTCTTTTCTCCCAAATTTTTTTTCATGAGATCTCTAAAGGAGCTCACCAGTGGTTATTCGCCTTAAGTATGACAAGATGAACCTCCTGGAATCTCTCCCCATTTTTAAAGCTATTATCAAGCTCTGCGAATTCCCTCTTGAGACTTTTGAAATTTCACTCCATTGCCCTTCTGGCAAAGGAGATCTCACTACTGCCCAGTACTTACGTTTGTTTGAAGAAAAGGCTACAGACTAGAATTAATTAAACAATTGAAAATGGCTCTCCTCCACAAGTCCCTGATGATACTGTTACAGACATCGCCTATAAATAGTTGCTGAGCAATGCTTGCTAACAAGACTACATTAATAGTCCTAAACAGGATACAGTACCATATATGAAATTGCATGTCCGTTGACTACACTGGCGTCTTAGGAAGAGCAGCACTATCTAAGAGATTCCTACACTGAATATAGTTAGCTGGGTTTTGTCCCCAAGGAGCAGCAGAACTTAAGTGCTACACTATTTTGCTTTGGGATTTCCTTCCTGACATCCTTGATGGCAGATTTTTGATTTACAAAATAAAAATGGTTTTAGAATTTTAAGACTATATCGTTTTTAAATATTTATTGGGAAGAATTATAGAAATAAAAGTCTCTTCAAGCACCTTCACTGCTAGTTTATTTAGACTAAGAAGGTGAAACTGGGGAATTGTGCTTGGAAAACATCCTAAGAGTCCGCAGGCAATTGCCCCTTGGGGCCTATTTTGAGATTATAACCTTTAAAATTCTCATACAGACCTATCCTAGAACATATGATAGTAATATAAGTCATTTAAAACCTTTTAATTAAATTTTAATTGAATATAATAATAAAAATTTTAATTACTTTTAGAAGCTTTTGACATGGGGGTCAATATTACCATTTTTAGCATTATATCATTTATGCAATTCAAATTTTAGATTTAATCTTTGATTGATTTTGAGTTCAAGGCCCTTGAAACCCGCCTGTTTGGCCTTAGTACTTCCCTTTGGGGAAACTAAGGCTATGTGGTGATCAGGCATAGCCTTGAACGTCATAAATACTGGTGCCTCGCTCAGCATATGGGATATTCCTTACCCTCCCTATCTGGAACTTGCTGATTCTCGCGTTTATGCTGGCCCATAGTATTTGTATCGCCTATCCTTAAGTGTAAAGCTAAACATCAGATTCTAGAGATTGAAAACTCTGTCTCAGTTGTACATTTCAGGGAACCTTTCTTTTTGATCCTGACTTTCATCAAGCTTTTGGTCCCATTACGACCTATCCCAATGAGAATATAACTTTCATGGACACCTCTAACCTAGTGATTGGATATTCTCTCACTGTGTGCTAGATTAATGTTTAAAACTAGCAATGAGCTCACCAGCAGGTGAGACTAAAATCTCAGTCACAGGTAGGGGTCTCCTCATCACTAGACCTGCACCACCGCTCTCCACAGAGTACCCCTCACTTTTTCCTCAAAAATAGAGGGGGTTATTAAGTCTATCTCATTTGATTTATAATACAGGTTTCGACTTGCTCAAGACCTAATTGCCAATTTAGAATTTAGTTCACCTCCCAATTAGTTGTCTCATATTGGCCAGGTAAAAAAGCTCTTTCCTGTTATATCTGAGTCTTCCCTCTTGGATGGCCCTACTCAGAAAGGGTGGATATCTGCAAAAAGAAAATTGAAGATAAGCTCTCCTTGGCTGACACCTCCAGAAGCCTGTCTATTATTGCTGGCGTGATCGCCTGCAGCAGGATTTTTCCCTGATGAATATAGAGAAACAAGTTACCCACATCCCACAAATCCTTTGTACAACTTACAGTCAATGTGAAGTTAAAATCTGTAGAATCCTCCGAGATACTCTCATATACTCCCCCTTCTGGGCTTGGAGCTACCTTATCTTCCTTTAGCTCCTCAGCTAATATATTTTTGCTGCGTATTTATTGTTCATGTCTAATCTCTCCTCCTTAGGAAGAGAATTCCTAGCTCTCACCTTAATAGACACTGGTGCTACTGAAAACTTGATCTTATAAGAGCTCGTGCAAGCCATAGACCTGCTCTTAAGGTTAGGTCAGTTTGTAAAGGGCGGAGGTCTCTTCTATCCCCAGTTACCAAATAATTTCCCCCATTTCCTTCGTTTCAGGCAATGTGCACTTTGTAGAGACCTACTCGCAATTAAAAACCTCCTTTATCCAGTTATTCTGGGTGTAGGCTGGTGGAGATTCTATGACATCCTCACCAATTTTTTCAGATGACACTATTCAAGCAAAGTTTCCGGGGAGCAACGGTTAACATCCCTTATTTAAATGAAAACGTTATGGCGCTATAAGGAGGTGAGGGGCTCTCCTCCAAGGATGTCCTGGCCTCTATTCAACCGACCCTCACACTTGATCCCTCACTTATTCTGCAAGAATGTATTAACAATTATGAGGCCATGTTTGATTTCTAAGGCTTGCACATATTCTGAGCACACTAATTTTGACTTTAAGTTCAAGCTGATCACTTGCCTTGTCAAGATATCCTCTTTCATCTACCCCTATCTCTGAGGAATGAAGATGCCTTTGACATTTAAGTTGACAACATGCTCTCCGAGGTCCTGATGTCAACAAAAGTTTCGCCTGTCTGCTCTCCACTTCTATCTGTAGAAAAATCTGATAGCTCCCTTCACTCTACATTGATTCTGGAAATTTGAATAAAGTGAAGATACCTGCCCCCATCCGCTGCCTATGGAACTACAGAGCATCAGCTATGTGGAGAAGGATAGGGTGTTTAGCAATACAGGATTGTCTAAACACCTTAAACCAGATTTGTTTTTTTGGAAGTCCAGGATAGTTGACTTTTTTCTACCCCAGGAAAGGCATCTACAAGCTTAGGGTCATGCCTTTTGGTTTGAAGAATTCTCCCTTCTTTTTTGGAGGTTCATTGATGCTATCTTAGGAGACGTTATGGGATCCTGCGCAATAGCCTACATAGAGGAGATAATAATCTTCTACACAGATTAAGAATCCCAAGCTTACCACCTTGTACTTCTGTCATGAAGCGTCTAGAAAATGCAAGATATACTATTAAAGCCATTATATGCGAGTTCATCCAACCCAAAGTAGAGTTTTTAGGAAGTGCCCTCTTTACACACGGCCACATGATGCCCTTATAAGGAAGAAGCCGTTTGCAATTGGGCTACTCTTTACTTTCTGACTGATTTGTACAGCTTCCTTGAGACTTCAAAATTTTTTAACAAGTTCACTCCAAAACTATCTGAGCTCGCTGCCCCTCTTTACACCGCATCTGGGACGAAGACGTTCAGCTGGACAACAGAATGCAATGTAGCTTTAAAAGCAGTATTTTCCATGCTCCTGTCCATCCCTGTTCTTGCAATGTGGATCAAACTTTCACTTTATTGCCGCCACTGGTGCTTGAAACTTTGCAGTGTGAGCAGCATTATTACAGGAAGAGAAAGATGGAGTGGAACGCCCCGTTGCTTATTTCTCTAAGAAAGTGTCCCTGGATCAGCTCAACTACGCCAACTATGACAAGGAACTCTTGGCGATTGTTGAATTTGTACAGCACTGGCGTCACCATCTACATGACTCTAGGTGGCCTTTTAGCATCCCCACTGACCAAAAGGCTTTAATTTACTACCTCTCTCCTCAAATTCTGACACCTCGCCAGTCCAGGTGGGTAGAAATCCTGTTCATGTCTACTTTCCAATAAAATTCCGTAGAGGGTAGCTGAAACTTGTTGCCTGATGCTCTGTCGTGAAAACCAGCAATTTCTCTCAATACAGCGTTAAATTATCTACAAAACATTTAATTGTTGATAAAGACAGAACAGTTGAAGGAAGGCTCACTCCAACCCCTTGCTTTGCTTGATATGGTGGCCTAAGACGGAGAACCAACGTCCCTTAATGAGTTGTTCTGGCCTGACCCCTGTCAGCAGGCTACATTATGTTCAAGAAAGCCTTTTAAAGAAATGAAGAGCCTCTTAAAAAGGGTTACTAGCTTGATGGAGACATTCTTCATTAGGGAAAATGGTAGGTACAATCTAGACCATTGAGAGAGGAGGTGATTTTTAAAGCCATGACCCACCCACTGCTGGCCATCCTGGCAAGAACTAGACGCTTAACTTGGCCTGACGCTCCTACAGCTGTAAAGGCCTTACTGAATATGTGGTCAAAAAACTTTGAAGTCATGTAACATATGTATTTGGTCAAAACCTAGCTGACAAAAATTCTCTAACCTACAGGTTCCTCACCAATCCACTGAGGTCCCTTGGACAATGTTGTTTTTGATTTCATTGTTGAACTCCCCTTATCCCAGGGCTAAGGCGCGGTAATATTTGTGGATTGTTTTACCAAGTCAGCCTAATTTCCCTTGCAGTACTACCATTACTTCTTTCCATACCTCCCGCCTCTTTGTGGACCTCATCTTCTGCCTACATGGCATCCCAAAGAAGACTATTAGCGATTGTGGCACTCAATTCACAGCCAGATCTGGAAATACTTGTTGCCAATCTTAGGAATTCACCCCTGCTGCTCCACAGCCTTTCACCTTCAGTTGGACAGACAGGAGGAAATGATGAGCCAAAGTTTAGAGAAATTCTTACTTAGCTACTTAACGCATAATAGAACAATTGGGTCTCCAATCTACCACTAGCACAATTTGTCTATAACAACCTAACCCATACTTAAATGGGAACCTATATACTACATGCAAAGTGTGGCTACAATCCCAGCTTCAACTTAAGTCCATGGTTAGAGTTACCAGTTGTTGATTCACATAAGCGCGCTAAAGAGATTAGAGACATACTGGGCGGTGAAGGAATATATGGGTGTTGTTGGGAGGATCTACAAAGCTTACGCTGACTAAAACACCGTGAGGGCCTTGAGTACAAGTCACGTGACATTATAAAAGTTATTCTAAGAATCTATACTCGAAGCAACCCTGTCATATATTAGACTTAATTGTGTTAGACCTTAAAGATCTTAAATAAGGGTAGCCCGTCAGCTTAAGGAGTTGACCTACCACTCTCCATTAAAGTGTTTGCCACTCTCAACAAATGACTCCTGACACCACATGATGATTCTATGCTTTCCCACCCTGAGCCAGTAATTATAGAAGGCGAGCTGAAATGAAATTGATGCCATACTCACCTTCTAATTATCTTGACGTCGCCTCCAGTATATGGTGTCCAGGAAAGCTTTATGATGAAATTGGTAACATTTGAGTGTCTAAAAGATAATGTCAAATGCTCAAAAGCTGATTTTTGACATCCAAAAAGGTTCCTTGACGCCGTAGTTGCTGCTTCCTAAGTCTCCTTAGCTGCCATGAAGCTACTCACCCTATAAAAACTTTGCCTTGGCCTACGTCCCTTAAGGCAGAGTAGGACCGCATCCAAGAGCTGAGAGTGATGTCTAACTAGTGACAATTTTCCTAGGCTAAACTGCCAATCCAATTCTAAGAAACTAAAGCCATAGGAAGTAAAGCCAGAACCCTTGAGAGACACTAGTGAGCTCTATAAGGTCATTGACCAAAAATGAGTTGTAGCCTTACCAGTCGTGCCTGAAGCTAATGATGATAAAATGGCTGAAAATCAGGAAAAATTGGTTTAAAAAAACCTGAAAATCACTGGGTATGTTTTGACAAATTTGGCGATTTTATACTAATTCAAACTTGTTTTAAAAAACAGAAACCTTTTTAGCTTTTTTTAGTTTTTGACAATGATACTATTCTTGTAAACTCAAAATATATCTTAGTATTTCAGGTAGAGTTTAGCTATTTTCTCAGGTATTCAATACAGTATATAAAACTAAGAGTTACTTTGTGCCTAACTCTTTCCTTGTTTCAATGTTTTTAACAACTTGGTTAAAAACATTATCACAATGGATGGTATAAGTTTGAGGTTATAGGCCAACCCTTTTTTTGGCCTCAAAGCTTGTACCTACGTTGCATATTCCACTGAGTCCATGATATTAAAATTGGTGCTAGGCCATCATAATTTTAACTGCACAAGTTAATACACGACAACACAAACTAATTCCTAAAGACAGTAACGTTAAAATGAAACTTCACAAAAGTTATGGGTTCTTCAGCAATTGGGTTTTTATTTTAAGCAAAACAAGAGAGCATCTTATATTATTAATTACTTCTAAAGTTTTAGGGCTTGCTCAAGTAATTAAACAAATAGGTGATCTTCTACTTCCAGAAAAGGATCCCTCTTCTTATGACAATCCTCTTCAGATATGTTTTTACTACTAGAGATCTCATTGATGCTTTTAATGGTTACTAAGATGCCCTCAAGCATGGTAGACTAAATGGTGATATCTGGTTTGGGTCAAAATTTGAGTAACTTGGTCTCAGGGCAATAATCTAAAAAGGTGCAATATTTCAGCTATGACAAATTACTAGTGAGTGGCCATAAATATTATAGGACCCTATTACTGATGATTTTACGCTAGCACAAGGTACATAAACTAGTAAACTAAAATTGAAGTAGGAGTCATTAAAGTGATCAAGTTAACAGTGTCAGTAATTGACAATTAAGGGAGTAAGAGTTGTTTTAGTGGGGATTTATGAATTCACCTGATATCAAATTTGAGTAGCAGCTAACTACATATAAAAGCAGGTGCCACATGCTTTTGTAAAATAAATGTACTATCAAATCCGCTATCTAAGATTAGTTAAAATAAGAAATTAAATACATAATAAAATAACATATACTGATGTTTGGTCATGACAATTACAGCATTTTCCTCAAAATTGACCAAACATCATGATGCAAAGATGTGTGTGGGTCAACTAAATCATTAGAAACTTGGGCCATCAGCCCAGAGATCTACTTATTTCCTAAAAAATTAGCATACATCCAATTATTAAAGTGACCTTTAACAGGACTTTTCTGATCGTAGGCTTCCTTAGTTGACTTCTAAATGGAAGTAAAAGGCCCTTTCATATGTTATCTAGCTTACTGGTTCATCTGAATCCATAATTGTAATACAAAATGAGTTCCCCTACACTAAAGTGGCGTAACGGCTGCCATACTGCATTATATAATTCACAAAATCTTTTTCAAGCCAGCTCATTAAAATATGTAGAGCTTTGTAGCTGATTAAAGTCTGTACCAGCGTTTACAAATATTTTCAGGGAATTCATGGCTTTTTGACTGACACAAGATTGTAAAATTTGGGAAGTTCTGGCTTCTTTCCATGAAGTAAAGCGAATGGGAAATGCTCATAGCCGATTGATAGGATATTTTATAAGAAAAAATGGTGAAATTCAAGAAAAGGTTCCAGCTGGACGCCTTCGCCTTAATTATCTTACGTCAATCCCAACAAGAGTACATTTTCTCTTGTTTGTTGGTGCCACTTTCTCTCAGGGTGGTAGGACATAGATAATACCACACGTATAAGTCAATAAGTCATCAAGTTTAGAGACCATCCGGGGTATAAAGTTAGTCCCATTATCAGTCAACAGAGACTTAGGGCATCCATGCTGATAAGTAACATCTAAAATAAACTTTACCATAGTCATGGCGCCTAAATCTCTGACCACTTTGGCCTTCACCCATTTTATGAGGTGAACAATGTCTACTATCATATATTTAAATTTACCAGTGGTGTTGTTTGATGGTCTCACAACATCCATAGATATAGTATGACATGCAAAGTTGGGTTTAACCAGTTGATAGGAAGAAGATTTCCAGAAGGTCTCATCCATCTGACATGCCTTACAACAGTGGAGGGGCTCATAAATTTCAAAATTCATAGGTTCTAATAGTGATGATGTTTCACTAGCTCAGAATTTTTTAAGAAGCTGTGCCTCATCACTTTGTGGGCCCCAATAATTTATGTTCACTACATTGGTTGGGGTATCCAATATTGCTGATTATTTAATACCTTATAATGCCTTCCCTTTTTGGACAACCGTGTCCTTTCATAAATTTTCTAAGCAGCGCTGATCTTCTGCTGGTTTGTGACATAATTTTGGATTAGCATTTTATTAAATAAAATTCTCAGCCACCAAGGCCACAGTAGGCAGTTGATATAACTTATAAGCTTTTTTGATGCTTAATGCTGTATCAGTGCAGAATTTAAGAAACATAGGCTTGTGATTTAAAGATTCAAAGGGGCCAACCATCCTTCTGGCTCCCTTTAATTCTTTAACCAATGAAGAAAAGCATGATTGGTTACTTAAGCAAAGTGTACTCTATGGATGTAAACCTGGAATCGTTTACACATATAGATAACAGTTAGGTACTCTTTTTCAGTTACCATATAGTTCTGTTCATGAACGTCCAAGGTTCAGCTACAATAAGACATATGATGCTCAATTCCGTCAGAATCAAGTTGGGATAACACTGCCCTGATGGCGGAGAGTGAAGCGTTAGTCTGAATAATATCAGTTTTTTGAGATTGGGGTACATTTACTTTGGTGCTTGGCCAGGAAAAGCCAAAGTATTTAAAACGAGTTTACAGTTCCTGATCCACTCAAAGGGTACGTATTTATAAGTTAGTGAGATAGTGGTTCATCCAGCTTGTTTAAATTTTCAGCAAACTGGCAATAGTACCCAATCATTCCAGAGAACATTAGGATGTCGCACATATTACTTGGTTGCGCCATTAGCTCAATAGCTTTAATCTTTGCTATCTGGGTCCACAAGTCGTGTTTATCAATGACATACCCCAATTATTCCAAATGATCATAAAAAAATTGCAGCTACATGGCTTGATCTTCGATCTTTATTGGCAAGATGGCGGAAATTTTTTCCAAGTGTTGTAAGTCTTCATTAACGGTCTAAAAAAACTTTGATATTTTATAACTAATGAGGACACAAGAAATTTTAAAATTGCCAAGGATAGTATCCTTAGCCTGCTGAAAAGTTCAGGGGCACCTCACAGCCCCTGCGCGTCTTTGTAAGTTGGTTTAAACCCTAGCTGCGATCATGGCTCATAGTTCCTGATACTCTCTATGCAGCTCAATATGACAGTAGCTGGAAATTAATTCTGAGGCTATGAAATATTGAGCGCTTTCAGGCGGTCCAGAGCATCAATAATACATGGCAAAGGATAGGAATACTCCTTTGTAATGTTATCAAGCTTGCTTTAGTCTATAATTACGCGGTTGGAACTATCTTTCTTTTAATATCAACACTGCGAGGCCTAAGGATTCTTG
Source organism: Massospora cicadina (assembly GCA_022478985.1). Taxonomy (NCBI): domain Eukaryota; kingdom Fungi; phylum Entomophthoromycota; class Entomophthoromycetes; order Entomophthorales; family Entomophthoraceae; genus Massospora; species Massospora cicadina. The sequence goes on from JAKSZP010013213.1 coordinate 63,776, forward strand.
AAGGACACTAGCATCTTATGTTGCATTAGATGATTAATTTTGGCATTAACAAATTCATCCACCACATTTGAACACCTATTCAGATGAAAGTGAATTGGCAGATGATTTCAGGTATTGATTTGTTAAAGTACATCATGGGCACAGCCTAAATCACAGTCATCCCTTGCAAAAATAACGCTGTATATTTCAAAAAGGGCTAACACTTGTTATTCTCATCCTCAGTTAACCCCACTAGGCTTTCCTGAAGTACTAAAGAGCAAGATGGATTGCTTGATACTACCACTTAGGCCTAGTTCATCCAAATGACCAAAATCAAAAATATTTTGGATTTTTTAACTGGTAACATATGCACAAAAGTGATATTCTGATGTCTCTTTATATGAATAGGGTATGAATACAAATTAGCCAAAAGAGCATGAATTTTGCCATGGTCAGGGAAAAAATCTCAGGTGCGGCGAAAGGTTCCAAATTGGAATGACAGAATGTAGCATATATTTTGCCTTATTGTTGAATTATGGTCTTCTTCAGATGGCTGGTTTTTCTTCTGCGGTATGGGGAGTCTCGTACATCTATTGTATGGCGACTATAGACTAGATAGTGACTATAGTTCAAGGTATAACTCCTTGATAATGGCGCTTCAAACTCATATTCCACTGTTGTTACTTGGACAATGTCACGCTGCCCTGATATTACTGATCCCAAGTAAATCCTCGACTTAATAAAGCTTAAAGTATTAAACACAAAAAGCTTATAAGTTAAACTATAAACTAGTGGTAATAGTTGATTGTGTTTTATTAGTATTAACTTGGAGATAATTTATAGGGTTTGATGTTCACTACATCTTACCCATGACGTCTAATTTTTAATGGCACTTGGCCAGAGGAACACGTAAAATGTTTGTTTGAGGGTCTACAAATACTTCAACTCAGGTCATCTTGTATGGCCTCAGGGTCAGTGTAAATAATGTCAATATTCTCAAAATGGCATTTCAGACACATCTGCAAATAGCTGAACCAATTCTCTTTCACAAGCACTGGGAAGCACATACCAAAGCAATTCATATCACTAATTAGTAATTAATTTGATCAAAAACTCAACCAACATTAAAAACTGATTTTGATATAGACCGACAAATCCCATGTGCCCAGGTCATTAATAAAAACTTAATGTTAAGTCTGACCTAACTAACAAAGCCCTCAAGCCCATGTCATCATAGTCAAATATTATTGAGTAAAATTGTTAGGTCGCAGAACCTAAGATTTTCATAAGCTTAGTTTATACCTGATCCAAAATCACTGATATCTGATATGATCTATAGTAAATTAAGCATGTTAACCTTATTATATCCCTATCAAATATCCAATGATTAGGTCCAGTCAATTACTCAACACTTCCCCCACCTTGACTGGATATAAGTGGTGGGGACCCTTCTTCCAGGGTCACAATGTCTAACTTTTCATATTTATCAAAATATGAACATTATATCAATAGCCTTCCCACCTCAGACAAACGAGTCTTCTTAAGACTAAGCAAGTTCATGTGGCATGCTATGGTCAACTTGGGCATGTTGCCCATGATTCCTCAAGCTGGATTGACCAGCTATGCTTCCACAGTACTAGAGAGTTTGGCTTCACATCATGCTGCGATAACAATAATTGATGAACCTGAACAAGCCCCATGGCTTCAAGTACTGTCTATCAAACATCCCATTGGGTTGAGCAGGATCCCCTTTCAATTTATTCTTTATCCCTTCGGCATTCTGAAGCCATTCAGTCCCAAGAAGCCCTTATCCAGCATCAATTCGCTTTAGATGGGGATCTCCTTCCAGACTTCTTGTTTTCCTCTTTTAGTGTCTTCACTTCCAATAATCTTGCTTCCTCTTTACACATGGGCAGTGTGGCTTATTGGGTCTTGAGCTCAATTCAATGTCAGAGCTTGTAAATGCCTTCTTGATGTCTGCACTTGCTACCAGTCCTGAGATTGCTGCATATGATATTTTTGAGGCCAACCAGGAACTTATTTTCGCTAACTTGGTTGCTAGGCTCTGGTGAAAACCCGCTTTGGTAAATACCAATTTTTACGTCTTATTGGGCCTCAAGAATCGGATTTTAAAAGATTGATGCATCCTGGTGTTATACCAAGCCCTTTGCAAAAGCTTGGCAAAAGGGCTTCCTAAGAAGTATGTCCACCAGATGGCACTTTTGGGTGCGTGCATTCACTTCCTTCCTTCCTCGCTCCCCACCAATAAGGTTCCCAACATGCGTAGGGTATTAGATGAGGCAGATTCACAGATGCCTTGCATGAAAGTGTTCCTCCCCTCAGTTTACCCATGCCTTGAGAGCCTTCTTGTCAATTGTATCTTACTTTCTGCAGCAATTACTCCTGAGCTGAACCTTTCCCGCCTATTCTGAAGTCCCTTCCAATGGTCTTTCCCTTTAGTTTGATAGCCTTTCCTAAGCTGACAGGGCCAGCATGCCTGGTGCTGAGATTTCTTGGGTTTGGCACATCTCCAACAGAGTCTAGATAGTTGGGACTTTTATGAGATCTGCATCTCTTTTTTTCTTCTACAGGCTTCTCTGGTTCAATCACACTCTCCTCCCACTACCAAAGAAGGGGTACCTAGTTCCAATGCTAGCGAGGCACAAATCTATGAATTATTTATATGAGGATGGGCAAATCTAAGAATTAAACTTTAAGGTTTTCAATATTTTTTCTGTCTTTTTTTATCTATATTTATTATATTCAATTTTTTTAATTTAACAAATTTTCTTCTTTTTTTCTTTTCTTCTTTTTTTTCTTTTTATATTATTATTCTTTATGATAAAGATGAAGAAATTTAGCATGTACTCAATTCACAACCCAGTTGACTTGATCCTTAATGGTATATACGTCTTTAGACAATTTCTCCAATATAATAATTGGACCTTTCCAAAGTGAGGCTAGCTTGTGCGCACAGGCTGCGCTATGAGTGTCGCAATATACTACTAAATCTTCTTCCTTGAACTTAGTCACCATAATCATTTAGAATCATTGTAGCTCTTCTGAATAGTTTTTTGACAAATTGTATTTTTCTAAGCTTCAGATTGGGACTTGAGTAGGGTCATTGCTAGTTGCTCAACATAATTTATCTAGGTTAATTTGCTTCAGTTGAACTGATTACTGAATATAATAATAGAGGCAGAGCAGTCTGTCTACCATACAGAAGTAGAAACGGATAGTGGCCTGTGCTGCTGTGGTGTCCAATATTGTACACAAACACAGTAGCACTAATTAAAGTTGCCCATTGTGAAGGCGCCAAGGCTTCGTTTTTGCATAAAATGCCAACTAAAGTGCCATTAACTTTCTCTATCATACCATTAGTCTCATGATGGTACAGTCTTGACAACACTCCTTTGATAGATATCAACTCATTTAACTGTTGTACCATTTGGGCAGTAAAATTTGTGCCATTGTCCATCAAGATCTTCTGGGGCATCCGTACTTATAAATAATATTATCCATAATGAACTTGGAAGTAGTTAGAGCCCCAACATCTCAAATTGCTTTCACTTCCACACATTTCATCATATAGTCAATAGCAACAATTATGTATTTGTTGCCTAGGATACTCACAGGCAAAGGGCCGATTACATCAACTGACACGGTATGCCAGGCCCAGTCAGGTTTGATCAAACGATATTTCACATCTGACTTCATAGGTTTTGCAATTTGGTATGAATGACATTTATCAAGCACATCTTGAATATTGACTCACATGGAATCCCAATAGTAACTGGATCAAATTGATTCTAGCATTTTGGTCATTCCCCCATATCTGATTGCCTTGTGTTCTTATGTAATAATCTCCATATGGTTGGAAGGTTTTGGAAATATTTGACTCTGCCCCTTGTGCTCAAGCTTGTATAAAACTCCATTCTGATATTTGGTGCCAGTTAATCTTTATTGATCGCCTTTTGTACTTCAGGTGGCTCGTCCCCATACTTTAAAGTAATCATTTTTTTTCATGAAGCTCATTGGCCAAACTGCTCAGAAAATCTACAATAGGAAGTTGCGATAGTCCATAGGCATTTTGATGGGCCACTCCAACTCTATGAATAATTTTATAATTGTATGCTTGTAATTTCAGGGCCCAGCGGGCTAATCGTCCTTTAGGTTACCTGGGATTGTGGAGCCATTATAATGAGCTGTGATCCGGCACTATTTGAAATTTGGTGCCATGAATGTAAACATGAAATTGTTTACAAACATAAATGACAGCCAAACACACTCTTTCAGTCACCGTATAATTATGCTTATGCTTATTCAGCGTCCTGCTGCAATAAGCAACTGGATGCTCCTCGCCATCATCCCCAATCTGTGTTAGCACACCACCAATCGCAGTCAATGAGGCGTCAGTTTGTATTATAAAAGGCTTACTGAAATCTGGATCTCAGAGGATAGGCGCCGAGCTCATTTTGTTTTTCAAAGCCTCAAAGGCTTGTTGGCACTCCTCTGCCCAGCAAAAACGAACTCATCCTTGTAGTAAGTGGAATAGAGGCTTGGCAATCTTTGCAAACCCTTCTATGAATCTTCAATAGTATCCTACCATGCCTAAGAACACTTGAGCATCTCTCATACTCATTGGATGTTGCATTTTGTTAATCACCTTCACTTTTTGAGGCTAAGGCCACAAAGCCCTTGGAGTCAATGATGAACCTGAGGTATTCCAATTGTTCTCTAAAGAATTGACATTTTCTAGTTTTTATCTTCAGATTGGCCTTCAACAGCCATTTGAACACTTGTTCAAGGTGCTTCAGATGTTCTGAAAACGTTTGCAAAAAGACATTGATGTCATCCAGGTACACCAGTATGCAGGATAATTTAAGGTCCCCCAAAATTGTGTCCATTGCGCGCTGAAAGGGTGCCGTCGTGTTACACAGCCCCTGTAGAATGTGTGTCAGTTGGAAAAACCCTTGAGCAGCAATCATCGCGCACTTTTCCCGCTCCACTTGAGTCAGTTCAATTTTCCAATATCCTGAGATGAGGTCCATTCCAGTAAAATACTTCGCCCCTCCCAGTCAGTCCAGAGCATCATAAATTCTGGGTAACAGATATGAAACTTTTTTTGTAATTGCATCCTGACATCAATAAACAATCACAACTCGATTGCTGCCATCCTTTTTATTTTACAATTAAAACTGGGATGGCCAACGGGCTTTTAGAGTGCACTATCATTACACTTTTCAGCAATTTGTCTACCTCTTCTTTGACTATTTCGTCACTAGCCTTGGGGCACCGGATTGGTCTCATTCTAATAGGCATATGGTCTCCAGTATCAACAAAAATGCTGTACTCCTTTTTTTTTAGTACTAGAATGCTGTACTCCTTTTGAACAACCTAAATTTTGTTCATCTTTAACGAAAATTTTGGAGGATCATTCAAACAACTCTAGTGCTTCATCCTTCTGTTGTTCTGATAATTCAGTAAACAATTCTTGAAAAATTACAGTGTGTGCCCCAAGGGTTTTGGTCAGTAAACTGAACTCGGATAATTCACCAAATTTGACATCTGATTTTAACTTGTCCCTTGGAACAGATGCACAAATGCGACTACTTAATATTTCTTGACCTTAATATTTCAGCTGGTCAAATTTGTTAGTAGTACATCAATCTCTCCGTTCCATTGTGTAAGTATTCCAGGCGCCACACTAGGTTCCATTTGATAATGATGCCATGGGGATGCAACCTCCCCATATATATCTTCTGGAATATCCAGCGTGCTCCCATTCCTCATAACCAGTTGATGGCCTAGAGCTATTGTCACATCCTTATTCACCTGTAGAGGTATTCCTCATTTTTGTTTATAGTAGTTGGCATGGGGCATCTTTGATTTCCCCACTGCATATATCCTACTGGTATTATCCAGTTGGCAAAATAATTATTGATAAAGTTTCTACAATGGCTTGTGGGCTTTGTATCGTTGTGAAAGTAATAAATTGGAGGTGATTAGCCCAATATTGTCAAGACGTTTTCTTTAAAATCGCATGATATCCCATAGGTCCTTAAAAACTAGCTCCAATTAATATGTCATAATTGGCGTTCAGAAGCACTATAGCGGATGTGGCTACTTTTAAAGCTTCAAATCGCAGTGGCAAGGCGCTGTAAGCTCCTTCACTCTTAGTACTGTTGGGTTTGCGGTCCCATATTCCCACTTGTGATCAATGTCTGACGTAATTTTAAATTTCTTTACCAATTTTGTGAAGACAATGTTTACATGTGCTCCGCTATCAACAATAGCTACAACTTTGATCTTAATGACCAAAATATCCACATAAGTGCACTCAGGGTAATAATAATCAATAGAGTTTACTAAGTGAATATAGGAAGAAACCAGGTAGTTAAATATGTGCTTCAGAGTATTTCCAAAACTGGGACATTCATTGATGAATGTATCAATTGGCATGGCTATATTCACCCCCTTCAAGCTTGGGGTATCTGCTGCATTGCTCGGCCCTTCAGCTGGAATATTCTCAAGTATTTGTTGCACATAGGGTTTAGCGACTACTTCAGAAGCTTCAGGTATGAAAACCTTACTCTGAGAGCGAGTTACCGATTGTATGTTCAAAGAACCTTCATTTGATACTAAAATAGAATCATTTTCATTGTTAAATGAGGCCCCGCAGCTAGCATTTTCTTGTTGTCCAATTGGGACTGGTGTCTTAGGCACAATAGAGTGTCCTGCATCTATTGTGCTTGTTCTTTTCCCTCCTCCTGCACGGTATCAGGAAGGACTACGTTGACATTTCACTGACAGCATTGGGAAGCAAAGTGACATTTATGATTGCAATTAAAGCAATCAATCTTACTCATTGGGCATGGAACTCTCTTATTTGAGATTTTGCTCATTTTTTACAGGTGGATTACTGTCAATCTTCTTATTGGTTTTAAAGGGCTTTCCAGCGGAGGCAGCAGGTCCTGATCTGTACCCATTCTTAGGAGGGCCATAACTTTTTGAGCATATGTGCAAATAATCAACCAATTCAGATGTTGCAAAGTTTTGCATGAAATCAGGCAATAAAGTGTTTGACAAACTTGAGTAAGGTTCTACTGCATGTTCTAGTGAAATCTTAGCATCAAAATTGACCATAGTCCATGCGCTTAGGAGAACTTGAGCTTCACAATAGAATCGATCTGCAAATTTTTCAATTGCTTTATCTTTCTTAAAGCAAATGTTCATAAACTTAGATTTTCTAGTCGACATTCATTCTGGACCTCCAAATTCATGAAGCACAGATTCCTTAACTTCGGCATATGCTGGATATTTGTTAATGTGAGGCATAATTAACTCAATGCTCAACTCATCAAAGCAGATAATCATAGTGGCTGCTTTGTTACGGTCACTTGCCCCATACATGGCCATTTCAAAACGTTTGACAAATGTGGTAATAATTTTGTTCTTGTCAAAAGCAGGCAGGTTTTCTGGTTTATAATTATAGCTTTCCCATTCCTAGTTATCATGATTACTTCTTTGTTGACTAAAGCCAGGCGTACTAGGGCGCTGAGGCATTGAATCCTGGTTTGAGGTGTTAGGGTTGGCCAACGCAACCATATTGATAGGCATTTGGTGACAAGGCCCAGCGTCCATTTTGGTAGCTATTTCTGAAGCCATGTACTCATATTATTTGGAAAAATTTCCAGTCAAGTGGTTTGTAGCACACTGACAACGCCCATCATCCAGAGTTCGAATTTGATTGCTAATTTTGTTTTCCCAATTGACATGATTTTGGTTTTTTAACTCTAATTTTGCAATTCCCTCATTCAAACTAGTAGCTTGTACTTGCAAGGTGGAAATTACTTGGTCCTTTTCTTTTATTGCCTTCTTGCACTGGTTTAATTCTCCATGGAGATTATTGTTCAACTCATTAATAGCAGTAACATCATCATTGAGATTATTGATCTGCAAATTAAGATGATCAATAAAGTCTTGATTTTTTTCATTTTTCGCCCATTGGCCCTTAAAATGTGTTTGTCATTAATTGATTTTTCCAGTTTATTCATCCTTCATCTGCAAAATTTGGGTGCTCAGATGTCAATACTGGTCACGAAATTCATCATTATGGTTTAATGCGCCTCTTGGGCTTTGTGGTTAAGCCTCATGAACTCTGGAACCTTAATAGGTGTCTGAGTGATATTGGTAACCCAGATTTCGGTGACTCCTCTTTCCTCTAAGAAATTGTCTTAGATGGGATGCAATTTGTCATTTAGCTCTTGTGCTAATTCTTCTATCCGGTCATTAGCCCAAGTGACTATATTATAATTTTCTTGCAAACTATAACGGACCTCAGCAAAGTTGGCTTCCAATTGCTCATTTAAAATTTGGCCCGCCTGGCTTGAGTTGTGTGAGAATTTTACCAACTCAGTAATGGTTGCATAATGGCGGGCAATTGTCATCTCAGAATTTCTGGAGGTGGGATGTACAAATTTGATTAAGTATTGGGTGATATTCTCTATCCCAACTAGATTTTTTCAGATATGAGCTACACTTAAATGATGATGAGCTAGATATTACATCCAAAACACATCTTGCTATCATTGATGATAAAAAGGATTGCTACTATTGTCTGTGGGCCCTTGTCCTATTTGATATTCTCTTAACAACTGCTTTTTAAGACGTCTCAGCTCTTCAGGTGAAATGGGTTCATCAGGGTAGGTAATAATAGGTACATCCTCCCAATTATTCTGGGGCACAGTCATTTCAGTATTCCCATTGGGCCTGGTAATGGTTCTAATAACAGATTAGATTTGCTCCCCTGCTCAGCGTGGTCACCATATGCATTCCCAGCCATGAGCGCCACTTGTTTAATTTTGACTTCTTCAGATGACTGGTTCTTCTTCTGCAGTATAGTGGAGTTTCATACATCTATTGTATGGCGACAATAGACTAGATGGTGACTATAGTTCAAGGTATAACTCCTTGATAATAGCGCTTCAAATTCATATTCCCCTGTTGTTACTTGGACAATGTCACGCTGCCCTGATATTACTGATCCCAAGTAAATCCTCGACTTAATACAACTTAAAGTAATAAACACAAAAAGCTTATAAGTTAAACTATAAACTAGTGGTAATAGTTGATTGCGTTTTATTAGTATCTACTTGGAGATAATTTATAGGGTTCGATGTTCATTACATTTTACCCATGACGTCTAATTTTTAATGGCACTTGGCCAGAGGAAACGTAAAATGTTTGTTTGAGGGTCTACAAATACTTCAACTCAGGTCATCTTGTATGGCCTCAGGGTCAGTATAAATAATGTCAATATTCTCAAAATGGCATTTCAGACACATCTGCAAATAGCTGAACCAATTCTCTTTCACAAGCAATGGGAAGCACATACCAAAGCAATTCATATCACTAATTAGTAATTAATTTGATCAAAAACTCAACCAACATAAAAAACTTATTTTGATATAGACTAACAAATCCCATGTGCCCAGGTCATAAATCAAAGCTTAATGTTAAGTCTGACCTAACCAACAAAGCCCTCGAGCCCATGTCACCATAGTCAAATATTTTTAAGTGAAATTGTTAGGCCGCAGAACCTAAGATCTGCATAAGCTTAGTTTATACCTGATCCAAAATCACTGATATCTGATATGATCTATAATAAATTAAGCATGTTAACCTTATTATGTCCCTATCAAATATCTGACAAATAGGTCCAGTCAAATTACTTACCACTTATAATTCTTGGGATATTTCCAAATTATTTTTGGTCCTCACCATAATTTGATGGCCCAACAGAATAGTTAAATTTTGATTAGCTCATTGTGGCATCCCTATAGATTTTGAAATCCGGTTGAGTAACCTCCACATCTAGGCCTTAATTCGCTGGTAACACAAGGTATATAACATTTAAAGAACTAGGTTGACAATCCCCTTTTGAGGAGCCAATGGATCATCCTTATGATTATATAATAACATAAGGATTTGCCCAAGAATTTCCAATGTATTATCCTAAAAATCAGCCTTGACTCCATGAGCTCTCATAAATAAGGTCCCAATATAAAAGTCGTAATTTTGATTGGGAGAATGATAGTTGGAGTGGAAAATACTAAAGAAGTCAAAGTGCAGTGGTAAGGTGCTATACGCTCCTTCAGAAGTTGTGGTCTTAAACAGCGGTACATATATTTGGCGAGGATCTATGTCTGGAGCTAGGCCCAATCTCTTCACCATCTTAGTGGACACAATATTTACTGGTGCCCCAATGCTCACAATTTCATGGACTTAAACTTATTTACAGAAGTAATGATATAAGTACATTCAGAAGAATAAGCGTCCGCTGATATATTGCTAAGACATCCTAAGAGTCCTCTTGACATGGAAAGGTTTTTAATCTCCAAGCCTAGCTGAGGGAGGTTTCCATAAAAGTCTCAACTGGCATCACCATTTGAACTCTGTTCAATTGGGAGATATCACCAGAGGTATTTGGAAGCTCTAGTTATATTAACAGTTGTGCATGATGCTTCACTACTATTTTGGTGTCAACACAGCTTCACATTTCTTTAAAAATGGTGGGTCACAACAACTCTATCTTCAGCTATTACTTGATGACTACTGGAGGAAGGACGGTGTTGTCACGCTTCCTCTGTAAGAAGGTATGGCCAGAGATTTTTATGATTAGGTTTTTTGATGGGCTGGAAGTAGAAAACTCTTGTATTATTCCGCCATCTCTTATCCTGAAACTGCATCTTTCTTGGGGTTCAAAAAATGAACCCTCGGCTTAGAACTTGGCCTAGGGAAATATTTGGTATAATTCCCAAAACCTTACAAAGATAAAAAGATTTTTAATTAATATCAGGCTTCTCAAAATGAGGGCCATAAACCTGAGTTACATTCTTTGGGGGGGATACCCTAATCAGATTGATTATATGGCTCCCGGGGACTTGGATTAGGTTAATAAAAATAAAAAACGCCATGAAAGAGATAATTCATCATATGGTAGTATCATTCTACTCATTAAGGACTGGTAGCAAAACGTGATACAGCTCCGTTTAGGGCTTGCAGGTGTGGCAAAGAGCGATCTGGGCATCAAAACAATTATAACATTAGCCCATATAGTGTCTGCGCTTCCAAGTAAAATCATTCAGAAGATACTAGAATAGATATGTTTCTTTAAAAGAGATATGGGAGAATTTCATCTTACAAGTAACCATACTTTCAGCTCCATTGAACTCCTTGAAAAAAGGCCTTGGCCTTAATGTAAGAAACACCGGCTTTCTTTAGTTTCAGCATAACTACTGACTTTTAAAGTTTAATGAGTTAATTACCACTGACAACTTAGCAATCACGGGTGCCCCAGCCATACTAATTTCAAAAAGGTCAAAAAGATAGTGCACGTTTGTTTTCTTATTAAACTTCAGTAACTTAACAGGGATTAGTAGAAATAAATTTTTTATAAATTATTAGTGATACCATTAGGATAATCCATATTAATCACACAGATCAAACACACCAAACAACGGATGGATGATGTGAGGATCATTGGTCCTCCAAACAAATTAAATATACAATAAATGCATGAAGCAATAATTTAAACCACATTACTTTGTTTATTTTAATATAAGAAGATTCCTTATGCTTTGCACTCTCAATCCTATTAACAACCTTCTCTTTCAACTGCCTCATCTTGCTTATACACAGTACATTCAAAAAGTTCTGGGACTAACGTTTTAAAGACACAACTTTACAAATAAATAAACTTTCTTTTATAATAGTTTAACATACAACCTTTCCCTCTCTAAATATATTTATATTGCTAAAACAATTGTTAAAAGGTATGCACATAGGGGGTGGAAGGCAAGTCGGTAGGGCATATGGCTACCAACCTGAAGGTTGCAGGTTCAATTCCCACCCTTCACACATCATCGGGGTGGCGGCTGAAGGAAACTATTGGTGGTTAGTAGGTATAATAACATGAAAACCTTACCCATGATGTAACCAGAAAAATCTGAGTCCTGATCCGGAGGTGAAAAAAACTTTCTACGACAGAGTTGACCCTGCTCAGGTTTCATGTTGATACTTTCTTTCTCTATTTTGGTAATGTCCATCCCCCAGTCAGCTTGCCTCAAAACAAATAAAATAAAATAAAACGGTATGCACATAGTTCTTATTTTGTATAACCATGTTTAAACAAGCTGTCACATTCTTCTGAATTGTCTCTACTTTATCAAAAGGATGAACCTTCAGTGCCACCTTCAGATTATAATTATCTACCCTATTCACCAGATTTGGATCTGTCTGACTTCTTTCTGTTCTTTAATCTGAAGGCGGCACTGAAGGTTCATCCTTTTGATAAAGTAGAGACAATTCAGAAGATTGTGACAGCTTGTTTAAACATGGTTATACAAAATAAGAACTATGTGCATACCTTTTAACAATTGTTTTAGCAATATAAATATGTTTAGAGAGGGAAAGGTTGTATGTTAAATTATGATAAAAGAAAGTTTATTTACTTGTAAAGTTGTGTCTTTAAAATGTTAGTCCCAGAACTTTTAAAATGCACTGTGTATATCAGCGACCTTGGATGATACCATTCCCTTGGCTTAGACTATTTGTTTCCACCATATTCCCATTAGTTCTGGCAGAGTATGGTATTCTTAAATTCTCTATTGCTTTAATTCAAGGCGATTTTATCAGAATCATTGAATGTCAACATTGCCTTATTGCCTTATTTGGAAGCAATCCAATAATAGCCCTTTCTGACTCAATATTGCCTCATTTCTAAGGTGCTCAAATAACTGTAACTAATAATCATGGTCGGCGGATTCCGGCCAATCTTCCATATCTATCCATGGCTTATCATCCAGTCATATCAGAATCTCAATGTTACCCCCTCCTTGACTGGACAATAAGTCTTTAATTATTTATATGTCTGAAGAACTTTGTGTGCACTTGGTTGATAATATGACCACACGCAGAGTCCTTAATAGTCTAGGCATCAACACTTTCTTTTCAATAACTTTAAATGGACCAATACAGATACTTGCTAAGTTGTGCTTCTGATCAACCCCATAGTGGTCATGGAATAGAACCAAATCTCCATCTTAGGACTGAGTTATCCCGCTACTCCGTTCCCAATTTGTGACCCAATTCCGTACCTTTTTGCCAGGCCAAAGGAGTATGCTTCTGTTTGCAACTTGATCAACGTGTCAGCTAAATTAGTCAAATAATGGTGGTGATCCATTCCACTAGTATCTTCTACACATTCATAGATCAATTCCAGAAGAGTAGAGTGTTGTCCATATATAATAATTGAAAGGGGCTTTTCCCTGTGGTGGAATGGTAGCTAATGTTATAAGAAAAAACGGCGGTAAATAGGAGAGAACTTCAAATAGAGGGTCTTACATTATTACCTTTGGAGTATGTTCACTAATGTCCCATTGACCTGTTTGACCATCTCGTTGGAACCAGGGTGGTGTGGAATCGTCAGAATTCATGGTTGCCCATTAGCTCATTCAACTTTAGAAGGATGTGCGAGGTGAAGTTGGTTCATTATTAGTAAGGATGAACTGAGGGCAGCCATGTCACTGAATAATACATTACATTAAAAAATTGGACACTGTAACTTCCCCCCATTCCTGTATTGCCCGCACTTTAATCCACCTGGTAAAGTGGTCAATTGCCACCAAAATATACTTGTATTAGTTAGCCCTCGTTGGCAGAGGGCCAACAACATTAAGGGATTCCATATGCCAAGAAAAATGTGGCTTCCCTAACCAATATGAAGTCTTTTGGCTGAATGGCTTTTCCACTTGGCACTGAGGAACAACAGTAAATGTTTCAAGCACATCATAATTCATGCTTATCCAATAATACTGATGGTGCAACAATTTCAGAGTCTTGCGCATGCCACCATGTCTGCCTTGTGGGTGCTCATGATAATGCTAGGCCATGCCGAGGGTCACATGAAGTTCATCGTAGAATCTTCAATCCATTTGTACAATCCCCAAATTATTAAAAAGGTATTTCTCACATCTCATGTAACGTTCTAATATTTTTGCGGCAGTTCATTGTCATAATTTCCACTGAGCATCTTATTGTACATCACATCGTGAGATACACCATCACAGCAATGATTGGTAATCTAGATAAGCAGTTAGCATTTATGATGTTTTGTTCCCAGTCAGTGGAGGATCACAAAGTTGTATGCCTGTAGTTTGAGGGCCCATTGGGCTAGACACCTTTCAGGCTCTTTGGGTTCTGCAACCAGCATATTGATGCATGATCCTTTATGAATTTAAACTTTACTCCATGCAAGTATACCCTAAATTGCTTATAAACATAGATTACCGCTAAGCGCTCCTGCTCAGTTACAGTATTATTATGCTCATGGAAGTTCAGGCTTCAACTGCAGTATGAAACTGGATGCTCCTCCTTCTCATCATCTTTTTGGGAAAGGGCCGCCCTAACATCAGAAAGGGATGCATCAATATGGATGATGAACTCTTTATCAAAGTTTGGATAGCATAGCACCGGTGCACTGATCAGCGCCATCCTGAAGTGTGTCAAATAAGCATTGATGGTGTTCCATCCATTCAAACATTTTTAAAGTAACTCAAACAACGAACCTCCAATACAGCTAAAATTAGGGATGGAGCGCTGGTAGTAGCTGGCCATTCCAAAAATAACTGTATGTCACGCTTACTGGTTGGTGTAGTCATTTTTTGGATGGCCTCCACATTGGCCAGCTGTATTTCACGCCTTTCAAGTCTATTACAAACCCCAGGTATCCCAGTTGGTTCTTAAAAAGTCACATTTATGAGGCTTAATATTGATGTTTGCCTCAGCGTGATAGCGGAATACCTCTTCTAAATGATCAAAGTGCTCAGAAAAAGTTCTGGGAGAAAATGTTGATATCATCAAGGTACACAAGGATGCACGACAGCTTCAGATCACCATGGATAGAGTCCATGGCTCGTTGGAACCTAGCCTGGGCGTTACATAGCCCTTGAGGCATATGGTTAGGCTGGAAAAGCCCTTTGGATGTGATTATGGCGCATTTCTCCTGTACTGCTGTGGTCAACTTATTTTTTAGTAACCTTGTATCAGATCCATCGCTAAGAAGTAGCGAGATCCTCCTAACTGATCCAACACATTGTCAATCTGAGGCAAGGGATACAAGTCCTTTTTGATATTTTTGAGCTTCCAGTAGTCTATCGCCACCCAGTTGGTAACGTCCACTTTTTTACAATAAGAACAGGTTAAGCCCATGGGCTCTTGGACGGTTCAAGCATCCCTTTCTCCAAAAACTTATTAATTTTATTGGTGACAACTTCTTCAGCTGCTCTAGATAGCGGATCATCTGAGACCTGATGTGAGGATGATCCCCAGTGTCCAATTGATGGACCACCTCAAAAGCGCACCCTAATTTGTGGGCATCAAAGGTGAAAATCTCCTTATACTTCTGAAATAAAGCTATTACCTGATCTGTTTGCCTTCCAAAAACAATATTACTTTCTCCCATGGTACCGCTGTCATTACACCAAGCTACAGCTCAACAGTTAGACCAAATTCATAAAGTGACCCAAACGTGTGAACCTAAAGTACCTCCTCAACTGGGACCAAGTGTAAATAAGCCACTATTTGGTGCCAGTGGATTTGCATTGGTTTGTTATGAAGAATAGCTAATAAGACCTTAGTCTCCCCAAGTCCCAGAGGTAATTCCTGGAGCCATGTGAGGCTCAAGCTGCTTTGATTATTGGGTCCAATGACCTCCTCATAGGGCCCAGCTGGCACTTCCACCTCTAACTCAGTGTTCACTATAACTTGGTGTCCAGAGGAATAAATAATGGTTCAGTAGCTCTGAGCTGCAGCCCTTGATATTTGTATATTTTCTGGGGAAGGACTTAGGTCTTGCTCTTTAGGAGGTGGTAGCAAACTGGTATCACCCTGTCACTGTTCTCAAGTTTGATACATCCCATGTTCATTGGATCCTTTGGCACTCTGCTGGAGGTAAAGTAATTTGGGATCCGTTGCCCCAGAATTTCTAAGGTCTCCTACATCATATTGACAGCAACCAAAGTAATGCATGAAAGCAGTTCTAATTAGCAGGTCGTAGTTACTGTTTGATAGCACTACTTCTGGAGCTTGAACAACAATTTGACTCAAACCGCAAAGTTAGCGTAATGTACGCCCCCTCAGAGACCATGCTTTCCGCTCCAGCAGTACCATACACCATGCGATGATCTACATTGGGTTATAACATCAACTTCGCCATCAACTGGGTGACACTATGTTGACTTGGTGCCCATACATATTATAGCGCGAATTCTATTTTTTGCTACAAAAATGTCACAGTATGTACACTCAGAATAAGAAAATATTGACTGTTTAATAAGTGGATATTTAAGGGATCTCTTCCCATGGAAACTCATTATTCCCTCATTTACTGTTGGAAAAGTGCTTTTCCAAACAATGGGCTCCGCTAGTTTGCCAGGCCAACCATTATAAAGACTTATTGACCCTTTGCCATTTCTCCTTCATTGGCGTACCAACCCCCTATAAGTCTGCTTCTAGCCCATCAACACAGAAGACCAAAGACTTCGCCTTAGCCCCAGTTTCTGTGGTGTGCCCCAGAGAGTCCTGCCCCATTATGGGCAGCCAAGGCACTCCCACGCTGCCCCGCCATTCTGACCCTTTGTTAATCCATCTGGGCATGCCCCAGAAAGTCCTTCCCCCATCCTGGGTGGCCAAGGCACTCCCGCACTGCACCCTGCAGGGCTGATGGCAAGTCAGCAATTTGTTGTTGATGGCCAGTTGGCCAGGATCCTGCCAGTTCTTCATAGGGCTTAGGTATGGGAGCTGGCAGCGTCAGTCACTCCATATGCGTCACCCCACGCCAACTTTGGGGATCTCCAGTACCAACTTTTCTTAATATAGCTGAAAAACTACTATAATTGAATGGGCGATAGAGAGATCTTTTTGGAGGGAAGAATTAATATTTATACTATAGGCTACTGCGCCTATGAAACCCCTTTGGCAATCCAAGCTGGAACTCTAGTAAATTATCATTATTTGTGGTAGAAATTCCCTCTCAATCCGCTCATCTATTCACTAAAAATTAGATTAGGTCCATCCATTCTCAGCACAAGTTGCTGGTTGATCGTATATAATTAAATAATAAAATATAAATTTGAGCATTCTCAGCATAAGTCGCCGGTGCTCTGAATTAGTCAGTGAAATCATATTCAAATTCTTGGTAAGGGATTCATCAACTTTCTGCTAAAAATTCACACGATGACTCATTAATGGCAATTGGCGGTGAATGCAGATTCCACAAAACCTAAACCAATTTATATTATATAACATCAAAGAATATTGAACTAGGCGATTAGCCAGCAATCACGCCCAACTAAATGACACCCCTAGTTCTTATATTATTGGGAGGAATCCATCTAATTAATTTCATGACACCAACTTTGGATTAGTCTTTAACAATAGCATCCACCAGGATGGTGACAGTTTACTCCTTTCATAGTTGGAGCATCTGCAGCTTGATCCAGTTTGTCTGAAGAAGCTTGGTCAAACATTTGACAGGTTTAGAGTTTGGTTGCTCCTGAGTTCTTTCATCCGCCAAGGCCTTGGCTTGCGCCTGTGTCAGTACTTTCACTCCTCCAACTGTTTGCTGGTATAAAATCCCATCATCGTATAGAGGGACTTCCACTGGATATACTACAATTGATCAGGTGAGATATTTGGGATTGGGATAGTGGAGGTAGAGAGTGGCATCTATACTCCACTCCATCTTTTCCCTGGTAGTAATGATCCTTCTGCACGTAGTGAACTTGACAGTTAGGGCAATTCCATGCAAGGTGGCCAGGGCAACCGCATTTAAAGCAAATAACCCCATAGGGTCTGCATCCTTGGTTCTCTATAAGTGAGGCCATATCAATAGTTTTTCTGTTGATGACCGGCGTAACCAGGGCTAGGTTGATAGGATCATTTCTGATGTTTGGTACATAGGTCTGGATTGGTAGTTGGGTTATTGACGATTTTCATAAAGAGGGCTGGAGTGGAAGTCAAACTGCTGGGGGTAACTAGGCTGAGGACAGGGCGCAGGATTATAATAAGGCTGGGGGTAACTAGGAGGAATATGGGCAGGATGTGAGAATTCCCTGCATAAGAAGGTCCAACGATGGTGGCAACATGTTTCCGCTCTGTATTAGGTGGAAGGAAGGCAGTGGACAGATAGTGCAGAAACTAAATTTTTTTAGTAAAGGTACATAATCATCCACTATTTGAGTCATGACATTGTAGAGCTCAAGGTTTAGCTTCAATGTGGAGGTCAATGCAATGCACATGTCAAAATCTGCTAGAACTCCTGACCCAATTAGCACATGAGCTTCCACCATAAAATGTCAGCAAACGCCGTGAGGGCCTCAATACGTTGGACCCAATAGTCAAGAATTCAGCCTTTTACTGTGACATCTTTGCAGTACCTCCAAAAAGCTGCAGCACAGTATCCTTCACTTCTAGGTATGTAATGGAACTTCTTGGAAAGTAGCTGGTGACTTGATCAGCAATCCAAAAATCCAAGCCGGTTACCTACAGTTTAGCTTTAAGCTGATTTAAGGCGTCTTCCATTGAAAACTTAAACTGTTTAAAGAAGCCTTGTATATTCACATTGCAATTGAACAGAGGCAGCTTATTGATACAGACCTACTCCTCCTACTCATAACTGCGACCTTTTGGGATGTACTGAGGAATGGGTTGAGACCCATAAGTGGTCTCTCATTGAGAAGCTGGCCCAGCGGTGAACAGATTGTCCGCTGGTTCAGAGGTAGCGTGGCCTCTTCAGTGGGCTGTACAGCCATCACTTGGGGAAATTTACTCTCAGATAAATAACCCTATCCTGAGCTGCCTTCCTGGGGGTAGTAGCTCATGTCATTGTCATACTCCTTGTTATACAAATATTCCCAAGCATCTCCTTGTCACTCTTCTATTTCCCAATGAGGGGTCTGAAGTTCTGTCTAACTTCCGCTCTGCGCAATGCAATCATTAAGTGGTATTTTTCAGTGATTAGAAAGTTGCTTGATTTATTTTCCCAGAATTCGCATTTGGCTAAACTTGCTGTCAAGCTGGTTCCTAAAGTCATTCCGCTCCTCAAGAGGATCACCCTATTTTTTGAGCACTGCATCTAAAGTAAGTTTGAGTTCTGCGTATTCAGCTGGTAAAGTAGGACTTGAAGTTTACTGATCAAAGCAGACCTGATGTGACATGGCCAGTGGCTGAAGATTTTAATTTTTTAAGGTTGATTGATGGTCCCCCTATAGTGAGCACCACAGTTATAATTTTTGGCAATACCATTGGGATTTGCGTGAGGGTTGCACAGGTTGAACCCACTGAACAATGGATGGATGATATGGGATCGTTGGTCCTATGAACAAATTAAATATACAATAAATGCATGAAGCAATAAGCTCTAATCAAAGTACTTTATTTTTTCTAATATAAGCATATGCCTTCTGCTTTGCACTCTCAATCCTATTAACAACCTCCTCCTTCAATTGACCCATCTTGCTTTATATCAGCGACTTTAGAAGATACTGTTCCCTTGGCTTAAACTATTCGTTTACGCCATATTCCCAATGAATCCATCAGAGTATAGCATCCTTGAATTCTCTATCGCCTTAGTTCAAGGCAATTTACTCAACGCTCATTAAATGTCAATATTGCCTTATTGCCTTATTTAGAGGAGATCCAATAATAACCCTTTCTGACCCAATATTATCTTTTTTCAAGGCGCTCAAATAGCTGTAACAATCATCGTGGTCAGCAACTTCTGTCCAATCCGCCATATCTATTCATGGCTTATTGTCCAGTAAAATCATTATCTAAACTGTGATTATCATGGCTATATGGCTGAAAGTCCTGCAATGTCCCTATATGACTTCCTGGGTTATTGAGTACTCATAGGGGAAGTTACACAACTGTGATCTACTTTACTATCAGGCTGCATGGAGGCTCCAACGGTCAGAACGGAGTGGGAAAACAGCAGGCACAATTAAAGATAATTCACCCATCAGAACCTTCACTATCAGGTTCTGTTAAAAGGGTTCCTAAAGCAACATGACAGGGATTACACTGGCAATTATTAATATGAGTCTTTAACTTAAAAATGCTTCAGTAGCTAATAAAAATAGTGGCATTCTGTATGCAACTTCTTTTTTATATAGCAATCATTCGTTTAGTAGTCCAAAAGTCTACTTTCAAGGCAATAGTTTCGCTTACTAAGGACCTTACTGTTTGTCCCTTAGATTTACGTTCCCCACATAAATCATCAAGATTCTGACCTAAATCAGTAATGAAACATACGGCTCCATCCATATTTTGAACTTGGTATTTTATTCGATGGTTATGACCTGATATGATATCAGAAGGTAGGCCAGCGTGGGCCTCTAATTACGCCTGTACTTGATCAATTTAATTGGAATGATTTTATAAGGCCTCTAGGCCTGGACCTTCAATGTCTACAAGTTGCTCTAACTCTTCTGGAAGGTAGGTATCGGCTAAATTACCTGAATCCATAATCATAGATAGTAATGCACTGAAAAACAGGGTGTTCCCCCTGTAGTGAACACCAAAATATTAAAATTTATGCTAGGGTATCACATTTCAACTGCATAGGTTAATAGACCAACACAAAGTACTGTTTGAAGACCATAACTTTAACAAAAACTCACAAAAGAAATAATATCTTCACAATAAGGTTTTTTAATTTTAAGAAAACAAGAGAGCACCTTAGAGTATTAAATAATTCTAGAGGCTCTAGAGCTTTCATAAGTAATTGACCAAATAGATGACCTGCTTCTTGCAGAAAAAAATCCCTCCTTCTTTGACATACCTCTTCTGATATGCTTCCTCTATTAAAGATCTCATTGTTGCTTTTCATGGTTATTATGCGGCCCTCAAGAATGTCAGACTAAAACTGTGTTATCTAATTTGGGTCAGAATTTATATAACTTGGGCTTGAGGCATTTAAAAAGTGTAATATGATGGATATAATATAAATTTTCCAGCGGGTGGCAATTATAAAAATATGCTCTTTTACTATTTTTTACACCAGCACAGGGTACATAAAATAGTATACTAAAATTGATTATGAGTCATCAGAGTGATCAAGGCCACATCGTTGGTATTTGACAATTAAGGGAGTGAGAGTTGCATTGTCAGTGATATAGAAATTGACCAATATTAATTTGAGTAGCAAACAACTACATATAAAAGCAGGGGCCACATGCCAAAGTAATATGCACAATTAAATCTGATATCTAATGTTTGGTTGAAGTATTAAATTTTTTACATAATAAAAATAAGATTTAGATGGTTAGTAATTAAAATTTCAAAATGTGGTTTCCTATTTCACCAATATTTGCGTTAGTTTCTAACCAAGCTTGCTCATCTTACAAGCCTTCTTCCATTAATGCTCTGGGTCAGTTTGATGTGTATTTTGACATGAAATTTATCTGTAATCATACTGGAGAAACTTAGGCGCTAATTCTTGCTTCTTGACCACTTTACCTTCTTTTTGCAGTTTTTCCCTTGAGAGTACCCTCAGCAACCGCCTGCACTCCACTTTCCTTGACACATGTGGCCTCTATTCCAGACCTAATATTGTATCTGTTGAATATAATGAAGCTTCATGGCAAATTACCTTAGACTCTAAATAATAAATAAAATGGCATAATTATTTTACTATTCAAAAATTATATCCTTAAATTACATTTTTGAGTCAGCAAGCTAATTTCCTAATGAATTAGTTTAACAGATACCTATCAACTAAAACTAAACTTGAGACTTTTTTCTCAGATTTATCATTTAAGTTAAATTTTAGCTCTATAGTCTTAGGTAAATCAGTTAATTAGTATACATATTTCCTCAAGATTAAATGATAAGCTAATATCCTTATAATAGACAGTTTAATAATGACTTTATATTAATTGATAAGTCTTTCCTTATATAGCATATCTATGTATAAGATAAATAATTTATCCATTATTATGATCGCTCTTTATATATAAATATATTGACCTTCAGAAACCTGGAAGATTTAAAAAATAAAAAAATAATAAATAGAATTTGGTAAAAAATCTATTTAAAGATAGAATTATAGCAAAGCACAGTAACAATGCTATATTTATATATAAATAACTAAATATATTTTGTATATGTGAGGGGAGGGTACCCCTGTTGTAGAGTATGGATTCACTACCACTTCCCCAAGTTCAATCCCAGTAGATGAACTTTTGGGTAGGGGACAATTATGACTGTTGGCATTGCACACTAATGCCAAACCTATGTAGCGAATAGCAAGGCGGTTCATGGAGTTCCTGGCCTATCATGTGCCACATGTGGAGATTTTCCAGTTTTTATCCTCCTTTTCCATTAGTTCAAATACATTCATTGGTGTGGTATTGTCCCTGGTTGACCAACCTCAAATAAAATTAAAAATATATTATATGCGTTTATGTATCTAAATATGTTGTCAAGTTTTTCTTTGGGGGGAGGAACTCCAACCTGACCCATTATTGATAGGGCCCCAAAGCCCCCAGCGAGTTAAGAGGCCCTTATGGCCCAAAGTAAAGCTAAGAACGGAAAAGAGATAGGCGAGAAATGGTGAATTTATTGAAAATGATCCTTGAGGTATTTATAGAACCTCAATGGATTGGGAACGGGTGGATTTGGCATTGATTGCTGAAGCCAAGGGAAGATAATTATACAAGGGGATTGGGCGCATCCTTGGCATAAGTTGCCAGTGTGCATGAAGGGGAAAATGAGTGGTTTGCATCCTCAGCATTAGTCACCAGTGCTAAATTTAAATTAAATTATCAGGGCTGATCTCTGATACTTCAGATTGAGCTTACCCCAAGTAAATGGGGAGCCCAATCTGGCATCCGCTCATAGGCAGGTTGAGACCTCTATGCGGGGCTTCACCCAATTAAGGGAGAATCCTGACATATGTATGGGACAAATTATCTCCTTAACAAATAAATTAGAAGTAGCCAAAATTGGCACAATGAGTTTATTGTTTTGAAACTTTTAAAAGCTGTGTTAAAGAATTGACTGGATTTATTGTTACTTTTTTATTTAACTGAGGTAATCTGACTAGGAGACAGAATGCACCTATATATGTAATGGGATAGGGGGAGGTGAAGTATAGCGAGATTTAGGCACCCCAGATTAGACAAGCTACCCCTGTTGCCAGCCGGTAATGGCAGGTATATGGGTTGAATGCCTTACTCAGAAGGGGTTTCCCCTATTATGGAGCAGGTGTGGAGGAAGGGGTCCGTATGCAGAATTTAGACTGGGAACCATGATTCAACGAGTTGTTGTTGCTTCAGCCTCATGTATCAGTATAGCCAGGCTTAAAAGCGTTCCAGTAGTTGTAGGTAAAATCTGTTGATTGTCCCACAGATGGTTGGCACAGTCACTTGAAGGCATCCAGTGCTACTGTAAGAATTATCAAAAGTGCAATGGCGACTATCAGGGAGTGGAGTGTGGGTGGTATCAGTGATTCAAGTTGAAGTGTGAGAAGGCTTCTAGAGATTGACAGCTCCTGGTCCTTGTAGGTTCTTAACAGACGTGCAACTCCCCGCCATATGGCTCAAGATGGGGGCATGCTTTGAGGTGGTGGTGCATGGTGCCTGTCAGGATTCGAAATAAAAGTTGTATCAAATTCCTGTCTTCTGAATCAGGCTGTGCCAAATTGGTCATCAAACCTACACAAGCTAAATACATTTCAGTATGATCCCAACTATTCGTGAGTCACGTGGGGCGGCATCTCCACCTATTCAGTCAGGTGAGTGACGCTATCCATTAAGGACGCCCATGAGGAGGCTTTCCAGAAGATCAGTAAAGATCATGATTGGATGAGGCCCCAATGATCCCAAAGGCACCAAGTCCCAACGCACCCTATATTTATCAAAGCCTTTTAGTTTAGTAAAATTAGGTATTCTAACCCATTTTCCCGTTTCCTCCTCAGCGCTCTTTCTGATTTTTCCAGCTTCAAGACACTGTGAACCCTGGCGCCAGTCTGAAGAACTTTAGCATTGACAGAAGTGGTGCTCACTACAGGGGACTCCAAACTGACCTAAGTAAAAACGTCTATCACAAAAAATGGAAACCAATAGCAGCCCTGATGACCAAATGACTGGTCAATCGAGAAGCGTTAAATGATGGGTTAATACCTCATGGTACACAACGCCACCCTCACAGCCAGAAAGGCTAGAATTTCGCACCGCCTTTCAACTCTCGCTGCCCTCCCTAGATGGGAGCCAATACCAACTCCAGTATGAGCACATCAATGATGTCATTCAACAATTAATAAATGGCATCTAATCCAAGGGCGCCCCCTCCAGCCACTCCCACGCCACCTCCATACCTTCCATGATGCAGGACCTTTATGCCTCAGCTGTATTCCAGCTGGGGAGCTTACCCTGGGGCCTGACCAATACCTCTGTAACTTTGTCCACCCCACTATCCATCACCTCCTCCAATTAGTCAGATTACACCATCAGGAGGTCTCCCGGCAACTAGGGCTCATTCAAAACTTACATTCCTACATTAGTGACTTTTACGACGCCGCCTCCTCCTTTGTGCATGACAATTGCTAAGCTATTCTTGATAACCAGCGATTAATTAATAAGATCTGCAATCAGATTGTAGTACTCGATAGTGAAATATCTGGCTACTTTGAGGAGCAATTTTGCCAAAATGCCCAGCTATCTGCAGCGACATGGGCCCAGCATCTACAACAAGTCAAAGAACTGGTATGATCCCTACAGCAGCACTACCGAGAGCTGGCCTCTCATGACTACCCCCCACAGGTGCTGGGCCAGAAGGTCCTGAGGGGCGTCAAGGGCCAGCTGGACCTGAGGGACCATGTAGGCCTTGAGGGCCCCTGGGCCCTCCAACCTTGGGTGAACCCAAAGACCCCTGGAGAAGGGATATAATGACTGCCCTGGCTGCCTTATGGGATCAAATCCAAAAGGTGGCATTGGGGTGCAAGCTCTGATCGAATGGTGTCCCCCTCGACCCCAGGGTCTCCATCACGGCGTTGTCAGATGAGATGGATAACCTCAGTGCCTTCACAAAGCTTACTGACGCTTGTATCTCCCAGCTTGAGACAACTTGTCATGGGCTCAAAACCTGGTTGACCACCATCAAAAACCAGCTCCATCTACAAAACGGCGAGATTCAATCCTTAAAGGAGCAGGTTGCCCATAAGGCTTCTGCGTCCACCCTCAGCCGGAATTGGGACCACATCCAAGAGGACTTAGAGGGCTTGTGGAGGCGGTTAGATCAATGGGTTCCTTGAGATTATGTGGAAACAGAGATCTCGGAGCTGACCCCTATCCCAGGCGTTAACACCCTTTCCACTCCCATTGTAGCTAACTTTAACCCTAGTTTCAAGGAAAGGTTCACCCCCGGATGGGAAAGTATCACCTCCTTCCTGTATGCCTGTAAGAATTCCATGGAGGAGGCCACCAATCAATAAAAGGTGAAGCATATCCACTTCTGTCTAGACAGCACCACCCAGGAAATCATGACTCCCCATTTGAAGGATTTTAATACCTGGGAACAGGTCTGCACCTCCTTGATTCAAAAATTCGGCAGCAACCAAACCCTGACCAACCAGAAGCAAGCATTCATGGGCATTTAACTGAACAAAGGAGAAAACCCTATGGAGTTTGCCAACTGGTTCTACGCTCAGGCCCAGCCTCTGGTCACGATGAACCATATCACACTGGATGACGCCATCACCACTGTCATCTCTGCCTTGGGGTCCTATCCTGAGGTCCAAATGCACATGATCGGGAAGAAGAATGGGTTCACCTGTATCAAGGGAGATTAAGGAGGCCCTCAATGAGATCCCTGCCTTGATCCTACAATTTAAGGCCACGTCTACTGGCCCCTGTAACTGCCCTAGGGTCCATGTAGTCGAGAACCAGAAGAACCCCCATCTTCAATGCACCTATTGCAATGGCTTTAGGCATAGCGCTAAGACCTGCTGGAAATGTCTTGCTGAGGAGGCGGGAAAAGGGCCGTCATTATGAAGGATGAGGCGCCTCATGCTGACATCCCTGCCAAGCCTCAAGTATCCCCCGCGCATAAACCAGAAGCCATCATTTCTGAGGAGGTAGTTGTGGTATCTGATGACAATAAAGACATTAGTACTGCTTACTCTTCTTCTGATGATTCTCCCATGTTCCTTATGTTACCACCCCAGTTTGGAAGTTTGGTCATCCGAGTTGGTGTCCGGGTCCACAAGATTCCAGTTTATGCCATAGTTGACAGTGGCTCCCCCATGAATGTCATGCCTTCCAAGCTGATGAAATGCATCAAGGTCGCTCCTGATATTCCGCACTACATGGATTATGACACGTCTGGCCCCTAGTGCACCCAATCCATAGGGGCCTATTGCTCTCTACCAATTCAGTTCAGAAAGCTCACTTTAGATACACCCGTCGTCGCTCTGGACAACGCTAGCTATGATCTGCTCCTTGGGACACAGTTCCTTTGAGACTATTCAACAGTTTTCCACTATGATGGTGGTTTCTCCCTTCTAGGACATCGAGTCCCTCTGGTTTTCAAGACTGCTCATGACTCTAGGGCTGAGGTCAAGGCCCGAGCCTGCCTACTGGAGACAGAATGAAAAATTAATCAACTCAAGTATCACATCTGGGGGTCTTGAGTCCGACTATCCCCTCCAGCTGTTGACGGATTAGAGGGGATGCCAATCTACTTACCCCAGGCGACTACCGTACCCACAAAATCCCAAGTCACTGTTGACACCTGGATTCATGTCAACATCCCTCAGGGTATATACTGGAAGTCCAGGGCCTAGTTAATTCCTTCTCCCAAGGAAGTGCTGACCTGCCCCGGGATCCTTGATCCAGTGTATACCAGATCTATATCATTGTTGTTAGCCAACCTGACTGACAAACAAAAAGTTGTATGTCTGAACCAACCCACCACTTACATCTTCCTGTTACCAATAGGGGCTGTTGCTGATGTTCGAAGCTTTGGTGACTTAAGGGACTTTGGCTTGGAGTCACCACCCTCAGTTAATTTGGTTGACGCTAATATTGGAAATGACCTCTCTGACAAACAGCGACTTAAAGTTCAGGAGCTCTTGGAGGAATACTCGTACCTATTCATAACTTTGACCTATGATTTTGGAAGGATGAACGGAGTCCTCCACCATGTAGAAACTGGGGACGCCCCCCATTTTTGGTCCCAGCCTTACTGAAAGAGCAAGGTTGAAGAGGACCAGGTTACAGTAGAACTCAAACAGCTGCTCAACGCTGGACTCTTGGTCCCTTCCCGTAGTCCTTGGGCCTCCCCTCTTCTGTTGGACTGAAAGAAGGATGGCAAGCACCAGGTGGTGATGGATTATCGATGACTCAACTTTATTAGCAAGAAGTACAGTTATCCTCTACCCCAGTTTGTAAGTCTCTCTGCCTGTTTGCCGTTTCTCAGTACTTATCAGCCATGGACCTCGCCAGCAGGTATTGGCAGGTTGAGCTCGCCCCTGAAGACCAAGCCAAGTGTGCTCTAATTGCCCACGAGGGGCTATTTGAGCCTACCAGGATGCCCCAAGGCCTCTGCAACGCCCTGGCCACGTTCCAGCGTGCCATGGATGGGATCCTTGGGGACTTGAAGCTCTCGTGAGACCTCATCTACCTGTATGACATTACCTTTTTTTCGCGAACCTTTAACAGACATGTAAAGCATCTCAAGGAAGTCTCTAAGCATCTCAGGAAGCCCTCCATCAAGCTCAAACTCTCAAAGTGCTACTTTTTCCAGCCTGAGCTAGAGTATTAGGGCACAAGGTCTCCAAGCATGGCATCCAACCTATACCCAATAAAGTCGATGCCATAGAAAAGATGTCGCGCCCCCAAAGTCTACGAGATATTCAAGTCTTTCTAGGTATAGTGGGTTATTACCATCAGTTCATCCCATGGTTTTCCAACCTAGCCGAGCCTCTGTTCTACCTCCTACAAAAGAACGTACCATTCAGTGGTGACCTGAGCAGGTACAGGCCTTCAACGCTTTATTTACAGCCTTATGTAATAAACCTGTTAAGGTTCATCCGCGCTTTGACCAACCTTTATTGCTGTTCATGGATGCGAGCAACGTCCCCAAAAGAGCCATTCTGGGTCAGCATGATGAGGACCAGGTCGATCATCCCATGGATTATTTTATTAAAATGCTAATCAAGGCTGAGCAGAACTACAGTATCACTGAGAGGAAATGTCTAGCCGTTCTCTTAGCCATCAAACATTTCCGGCCCTACCTCTACGTACTCATTTTGCTATTATTACAGACCACTCTTCACTCTGGTGGCTTCAACAAATGAAAGACCCCAATGGTCAGTTGGCCAGGTGGGCCCTACGACTGCAAAGCTACAATTTCACCATCATCCACCGCGCTGGCACTATACACCAGAATGCTGACGGCCTCTCCTGGATGCTGGTATTAGCAGTCCTGACCCCCGAGGAAGATCAGCTCTATGACCTGATAGGACAGCCCAAATGATGGGAACTAGAAACCCCCGAGGTTTAGGCCAAACTCCACCGAATGACTCAAGACACTCAAATCAAGGATAGGCTACTCTACAAGAGGGTCAACAAGAAGTGGCTTCCCTACATCCGACCTTCCTCTCAAACTGATGTCATCCTGGAAGGCCATTCTACTGTTGGACATGGTGCAGTTAAGAAGACCCATGAATGGCTGAAGTCACGCTGCTTCTGGGACCAAATGGTAGAAACCATCCAAGAGGTTCTGGAAGCTTGTATGACCTGTCAATCCCAAGACTAGGCAACCCTTGATATCAGAACTCAGTTGTTGCCCTGACAAAACCTTTCAATGTCGTTAGTATTGATGTGGTGGGTCCCCTTCCCACTGGGCTGCATGGTCACAAGTGTATTATCTTAGCCATAGACCACTTAACTAAGTGGGTTGAGGCGATCTAAGTCCCTGCAGCCACCACTAAGGCTACCGCACTATTTCTTGTTCGCTCCATTTTCACCCAGCATGGGTGCCCCCATACCTTGCGTCTGGACAATGGGTCGAACTTCACTTTCACAGGTAGTACAGGAACTAACTTCGCTATTTGGAACTACCCAGAGTTTCGCTGCCCCTACCACCCTTCTACTAATGGGGTGGTAGAACGCGCTAATGGAACTCTTGTTTCCATACTACGGAAGTTGGCCACCTCAGATCCTGCCCAGTGGAACCATTATCTGCCCAGCACCTTGCCTGCCTACCGGGTAAGCTATCACCATGTCATCAAGATGTCCCCATTTGAAGCCCTGTACGGGTGGGCACCTTGGCTACCCAGTAGCATCCGCCCCTGCTCAAAGCCTCCACCCCTGAGAACTCCAATTTAATTATGAGGGCTCTATCTGTTGAAATTGTCCAGCTCCAAGACCAAGCCACTCAAGGCATTATCACCACCACTAGAAGAGAGACATCCCAATCAAATCTCGGATGACCCTCCTTACCAGATTTTCAACTAGGTGACCTCGTTCTCTTTTTTCATCATTGACCTGGAGGCCAACAGAATAAGCTTGATGTACTGTGGTCTGGACCCTACAAAGTCATACATAAGGTGAAGTCCAAGTACTCCATTGCTGACATCAATCAAGGGATGTTTTTAAATCGTGTGCATGGTCAGTTCCTTCGGCCGTATACCCCCCTCCAACAGGATCTTGAGGGGGGCCTTGTCAGGATTTGAGATAAAAGTCATATCAAATTCCCATCTTCTGAATCAGGCCATGCTGAATCAGTCATCGAACCTACCTAAGCTAAATCTATTTCAGGATTATCCTCACCTATTCCTGAGTCACGTGGGGCGGCATCTCCACCTATTCAGTCAGGTGAGCGATGCTATCCATTAAGGACGCCCACGAGGAGGCCATTCCAGAAGATTAGTATAGATCCTGATCAGATGAGGCCCTGACAATCCTGAAGGCACCGAGTCCTAATGCACCCTATCAATATCGAAGCCTTTCAGTTTAATAAAATATTTGGTATTCTAACCCACTTTCCCATTTCCTCCTTGGCCCTCTTTCCAATTTTTCCAGCTTTGAGCCACCGTGAACCCCAGCACCAGTCCAAAAAACTGTAGCACCGACAGTGCCATCCCCTCCACACACTTTGCATGCTGCATGAAGAGAGTTGGAGAGATCTGCTGTTCTGTAGGTTCTTCTGAGGCAACGTCAGGTGTTAGCTCTTACCCTTGGTGGAGGAGCGGATAATGTGTTAGCATCCATAATGCCTTCTGTGTTGTGAGGTCATAGGTGATGTCTAAAGCATCCAGGTAGTCAATTCTTGCAATTAGTGGGGCCACGTCATGTGTGTCCCTCTGTGGGTGGTCATCTGGTTTCCTTAGTGTGAAGTGAGCATTGAGCCTTCCCCTTCCCTGACTAGTGCCTGTGAGAGTGATGGTCCACCTTATGTGTCAAATGTTGCATAGGAGGCGCTTGAAGTGAGGGAGGTTCCATGTGGGCCCACTGCGTTGGAGCAGTTTGTAAGGTATTTGAGCATGCTGGACGGGTTGTGTGGGTTGGATAGTTTGAGTGCCTGCGCAAAGTTGGCCCTCGCCGCTCTAGACCAGAGGTGAGGGAGGTCTGGGGCTGAAACTTCCTCTATCCGGGTGCCCAATAATTAGTTGGCGTGGACCTCAAAATCTATTAGGCCCATGCCTCCGCTGGAGCATGGGGTGAATAGTGTTTCACCCATACAGGTGGCCAGGACCCAGGCCATAGTCATCCCTAAACAAGTTCGTGGACTGAGGATATGAATGTAGGTGAGAATGAGATTGCGTGGGTGGGGAACCCAGCATTGATAGGATGTGTGAGTTGGCAACTGTTACTCGCCCCATTAGTACTGGGATCTACCCTTGAGGGAAGCGATGCAGTTGGACATCCGCTGTAGTAGGCTGTTCTCAATTGTCTCATTGGCATACCCTTCATGTTTCCAGCCATATCCCAAGGTGGGGAACAGGGTTGTTGAAGGAGGTGATGCAAAAGGTAGGATGAGTGAGTTGTTCCTTTGTGGGGGGCTGTGGGGTTTGGGTGTTGTGGCCCAGTTGTTAGTGTACTTGATTAGAAGGGTTATTTCCGTTTTCTTTTTGTTGAGCATGTTTATTCACAATGGAATATTCCTACAGGGTGCGTTCCAGCTGTCAGGCATCATTTTTTGTTAGCTATACCTGTCGCGAAATCATCCACAAAGGCTAGTATATTGACTGTTGGTTGGCCTTGTGCGGTTATTCCAATAAAGCATGAATCACTGAAGCAGAGTTGAGGATCAATGCTGGAGTTATAAAGAAGTGGGCTGAGGTGGTCCCTTTGTTTGAGCCTTCTGTATGGTGTGACCTTGTTGGTTAGAAAGCCAGGGCTGCATACCATCATGGATGCTGATTATGTAAGAAGCATCGCCAAGTTTATGAATCTGGATGGGGGTTTAAAGGCGCTTAGGCATTCATTCAGGTATAGCCAACTAACGCGATCATATGCCTTCTCCTGGTCTAGATTTACCAGGGCTCCATTTGCTCTGGACTGACATATGTTAGTGACAGAGTGTATATTGGTCCAGATTTAACGCTCTAGTTTGAACCCATACTGATTGGGCGACAGGACTTTTGAGGCTAGTGTGCCTAATTTGGTGGCTAGAATTTTTGTTGGTAGTTTTTTATCAGTGTTAGAGAGTGCATTTGGGCGCCAGTTGGCCAGGTCCAGTTTGTCGCCCTTCTTAAACAGAGTTATGCCATAAGGGTCCTGGCCACCAGGTGGGAGGCGTGTCTCCAGCAAGCACTGGTTCATCATTGCTAAGAGGAGGGAGGCGATTTTCTTGAAGTACTTTTTGTAGAATTTGTAGGGTATCCCATCAGGCCAAGGAATTTTCTACATGATGCACCGCAGACTGTGTTCCAGATCTCCTCCTGTGTGATTAAATTTAGTAGGTTATAGTCCAGTGGCGCACAATCTATTCTTGCGGTAACTATAAAATCTGTAATTTTTTGGGGGTCAGTTGGGGTGTTGTGGTACAGTTCAGTGTAGTAGCGGTGTACTTTCGCCTTGACCTCTGCTGGGTCAGTTGCCATGGTGCCGTCATCTTTGCATGCCTGTGTGAATGCAGACTTGTTGCTGCAGGAGTGGAATTGGCAGAAGAAGTACTTTGAGCAGGTTTCTCCTTCTTTAATGAATTTACTTATTCTCAATACTTTAATTCTGTGATGGTGTTCAAAGATGAGATCTTTTAGGCAGGTAGATATTTCCGCCCATTTGAGCCCCCAGTTGAGACTAAGCCAGACTTCAGAGTGTTGAGGTTAAGGTGTTCCAGTTCCGCTAAGGTGCACCTGATTGTGGCTGTGTCAGTGGTGTACTTACACAAGGCCAGATGGCGAGTTTTATTTATTAGTTTGACTTTGACATTCGCCCAGGTTTTAATGGGGTCCAATACAAATGAAATTGTGGATTTTAAATTTGTGGCCTCATATTTGACCCAGTCATATATTTTGGGCATTTTTATGTTTTCTGGGTGTAGCTTCCTCCAGGTCAACGCCTGTGTGGTAGTTCAGGTTGACAAAAGCTGCACTGAAATGAGTTGGTGGTCAGAGAAATTGACCTTTTTTGTTGAAAAGTTAAATATGTTCAAGCGGTGGGTTTTATAGCGAGGATAAAGTCAATGCGGCTCATTGAGATGAGCGTTCCCTCACGTATGTTGGGGTGGGTCATGTAGGGGAGTAGTGGTGACCCAGGGGGAGAGTATTGTGTAGGCCAAGGGATTCCTTCATTGCACGGAATTTGATGTGCCCTAGGGGGTATCCCCTGGTTTAGGCCATCAGTTCATGTTGGGGTTAACCCAGCAGTTGAAGTCGCCCAACAGGATGATATCTGGAGGGAGGGTGAGTGTTGGGATGGTTTTGAGGAATTTTTTCCTCTCAGCTGCAGTACATAGTGCATAGATGCATGCTATTAAGATTGCGTCCTCTTAGCATGTGATTGTTGCTACCAGGATGTGGCCATGCAGATATGTAGAGGAGTAAGTGATTTTTGATTTTTTTATTGCGGATGACCACCCCACAGTGGACGTCCATACTGATAGGAATGGTGAGACCCTGGCTGACCAGGATCCCTCTTCTCCCTGTATACAGTGGATTTCTTAGATGGCCAAGGTATCTAAAAAGGGTTTTTGCATGAAGTCCATCTTTTTGGCTTGGGATGCTTGAGCCATGGCTCCCGCGATGTTTAATGTCCCTATTGACACTAAGGTGCCCGCGGTGCCTCAGGAATGGTTGGAAGGGCCGTCCAGCCCAAACCCAGTGCACCATGCCATGAGCTTTCTCCATGTCATTGGGCATGTCCACTCTGTGTCATCGTCTGATCCCTTACCCTGTGTCAATTTTGCATGGGCCTTGCTGTTTTTAGGGTTTGAGTTAGTTTTTCCCACTCTTGACTCATGGTAGTTGGATAAATTGCTATTATTATGCATTAAAATTGTGCTGAAAACTAAGGCTTTGATCTTAAGTAATTAAGCTTTGAATTTTGAATTAGATTAAATATTTATTCATGAATTTGTTATACTTTTAAGAAAACAGATGATTAATGTCCCTAAAATTTCACCTAAAATACATAGCTTAGTAACTCATTAATGGTGGCCTCTTGGGTTAAGTTAATT
Source organism: Massospora cicadina (assembly GCA_022478985.1). Classification (NCBI taxonomy): domain Eukaryota; kingdom Fungi; phylum Entomophthoromycota; class Entomophthoromycetes; order Entomophthorales; family Entomophthoraceae; genus Massospora; species Massospora cicadina. Next base: position 97,508 of record JAKSZP010013213.1, read on the forward strand.
TTAAACTCTCATGTCAATTGAATTTCAATTGAATCAATTTCTTATATAGTGGTTCAAATTGCATGGACACCACAAAACCGTAATCCAGAGGATTAGAGGTCTAGCCTATATAGAGATGCATAAGAAGAGGTGCTGTTGGTGATCTATTTCCTTTCTACAGAAGGAATTCAACCGCAGAGGTGGAGCTGTATGTACAACAGGGAGCCTCATATGCGTAATGATTGATTAGAAACCCTGCATATGAGTCACTAATTAAGTGGTGGTATAAGGAGAGAATATGTGGGTGATGTTGTAATTGATATCAGAAATAATCCATTTAAAGTGTTATATTTTTAAGAAGAAGGACAATTAAATTAATTTTATATCAAGTAAAAAATCAATACAACCATACTTTATGTTGTATTACATCTCTGAACATTTAATATATATAGAAGATCATAGGGCAGGAGGCCATAGCAATTCTAGTGACAGGAATACAGCCTCCAGTCTTAAATTAAAGAGTTTATCTTAAAGAAGCACAATCTGTTGGTTTATTGTCTCCATACAATGGGCAATTGCAACTCCACCTTTATATAAGGAACAAAGAACCAGCCATTTTAATAAGTAAGATTTTCAACAGTGGCGTTCATGGCTGAAATGCCATATGGAGATTATACTGAGCAGGAAGCAAATCTAATCCTAAACAATATTTTAGAATTAATTAAGCACTTAATGAGAACACTGTAATATTTGTATCCCAGATGTTATAAATTCTGCAATACTACACAGATACGCTGAAGGGTTTTTGCACAGGGCCAAGCCCACTGAGCAATAGGACAGACAATATGGAGATCTCCATTCCTCAGAACACACTTATGTAAATAAATTTAACAATATGGAGCAATTTCCACGACGACACTTCTATATTTTTACCTCTATATTAACAGTGAATTATTGCTTCTCCACACTCTCTTTCCTAATAACAATCCTTCAAATACAATCTTCTCATCTCGCTTATATATCAGCGTTTTTGTCAAACCAACCCTTTTGCTTAGACTATTCATTCCGCCATATTCCCATTAATTCTGGAAGACTCTACCATTCATTAAATTCATGATCGCCTAGTTTGAGGCAAACTACTAATCATGCATCATAAATTAACATCTCTAATTGCCTGATTTGGAGGCGATCTAATGATTATTCATTTGAAGCTTGGTATCTCCCTATCACCTTATTTTAAGGCAAATTTGCTTAATTTTGTATACTACTTGGTTTAACACGTTTTCATCCATTCCGCTGTTACTACTTAAGGCTTATTGTCAAGTCATATCAGAATCTTGACATTACCCCCCTTAATTGGATAAGAAGTCTCCTATTTTTTATATTCCTGAAGGTACTTTTCCTGCACTTGCTTAATGATCTGACCGCTTGTGGGATCCTTGATAGTGTAGACATTGACACTTATCTTTTTGTTTATTTCGATGGACCAATATAGATATAGGCCAACTTGTGTTTCCATCCAAACCCATGCTAGTCAGGAATAGAACCATGTACCCATCTTTGAACTGAGATAGCCCACTACGCTGTACCTGATTTACAGCCTGAATTTTTATCTTCTTGGTTAAATAAAACACGTTGCTTCAGTTTGCAGGTTTGGCAGTGTATTTGTTAGATTGGTCTGTAGTGCTGTGGGTCCATTTCGCAAGTATCTTCTACACATGCATAGAGCAATTCCAGGAGAGTAGAGTGTTGTCAATACATAATAAATTAAAAGTGGCTCTTCCCTGTGATGGAATGATAGTCAATGTTATAAGAAAAAACGGCGGTTTATAGGAGAGAACTTCAAATAGAGGGTCTTCCATTAACAACTTCCAGTTTATGTTCACTATTTTCCCATTGACCTGATAGACCATCCCGTTGGACTCAGGGTGTTATGGAATTGTCAAAAACCCGTGGATGCCCATTAGCTCGTTCAAATTTAGAAGGATGTGAGAGGTGAAGTTGGTTCATTATTGGTAAGAATGAACTGAGGGCATCCGTGTCACAGAATGATATATTCCATTATGAGCTTGGCCACTGTTAATGCCCCCAAATCCTATATTACTGTGCTTCAACCCACTTGATCAAATGAGTGATCACCATAAAAAAGTACTTGGACTGATTAGCTCCCAATGGCAGAGGACCAATGACATCAAGGGAAACCGAATCTCAAGCAAAATGGGGTTTCATTAACCAGTACAGGGTCTTTTGGAAGAACAGCTTTTCCACTTGGCACTGGTGGCAGCAGTATAATGGTTTCAAAAATGTCGAAGTACATGCTCTCCCACAAGTACCAAAGTTGCAACAATTCCATGGTCTTATGTGCTCCACCATGTCCAACTGCTTGGTGTGCACTCTTTATTATATTTGGTCAGGTGGAAGGTCTAAGAATATTTATGGTAGTGTCCCCTATCCACTTGTACTATACATCATAATTCTGGAATGTATTGGCCCTTATTCCATCTAATACCTTGATGGCCTGGGCGGTTTATCATCGTTTTTATGCTGAACAATTTTCAAACATTATATTGCTGAGGTCCGCCATAACTGCAATTGTTGGTAATCTCGTTAATCAATATGCATTTTGGTGTTTTGCTCCTAGTTGGTGTGGATCTAAAACTGTACGCCTGCAGTTTGAGAGCTTAAAGGGCTACGAGCCCTTCTGGTTCTCTGAGATTCTGCAACCAGCGTAAAGAGTCATGATCCATAGCAACTTTGAACCTGATTCCATGCAATTATACCCTGAATTTCTTATTTGCGTAGATCACCACTAAACACTCCTTCTCAGTCACAGTGTAATTGCATTTGTAACAGTTTAAGCCTCTACTGCGGTATTCATCCAGGTGCTCCTCCCCCTCATTATCTTTCTGGGATAAGACCGCCACGATGGCGGAAAGGGAAACATCCATCTGTACAATAAATTCCTTATCAAAATTTGGGAAATGTAGCTCCAGCGCATTGATTAACGCTGTCCAAAGTTTATTAAAGGAGTGTTGACAACATTCCGTCCATTTGAAAACAGCATCTTTTTTAACAACTCAAATAGCGGTCCCCCAATACAACTGAAGTGGTGATAAGGCGTCAGAAGTAGCTGACCATCCCCAAGAATACTTGTATGTCCACTTACTGGTTAAATATGTCATTTTTTGAATACCTTCCACCTTATCCAGTTTATCTTTAAGCCATTTGATTCTACCACAAACCCAAGGTACTCCAGTTGGTCCTTAAAGAAGTGACATTTGTGGAGCTTATTCTTGATATTGGCCTTGGCAAGCCAGAAAATATTTCCTCCAGATGGGTAAGGTGCTCAGAAAACGTACGCAAAATTATTGATATTGTCAGGGTACACAAGAACGCATGACAGCTTCAAGTCGCCAAGGATGGTATCAATGGCCTGTTGGAATGTGTCCAGGGCATTATATAACCCTTGTGGCATATGGGTCGGTTGGAAAAGCTATTTGGACTTGAGAATGGTGAATTTCTCCTACCGTGCCGTGGGAAACTTACTTTCCAGTATCCCAAGATCAAATCCATTGCAGAGAAAGAATGAGCTTCACTTAACTGATCCAGAGCATCATCAATCTGAGGAAAGGGATATGAGTCCTTCTTAGTGATACTATTGAGCTTCCAGTAGTCTATCACCACACTGGTTGGTGCTGTCCTTCTTTTTTACAATAAGAATGGGCAAAGCTCACGGATTACATGAAATTTTGAGCATACCTTGTTCCAGTAGCTTTTTAATCTCCTCTGCCAATACTTCCTCAGCTGCCTCAATCAGCGGATCAGCTGATACCTGATGGGAGGATGATCTCAGGTGTCCAACTAATAAACCCCCCAAGTGCATCCTAAATCATAGTCATTGACAGAGAAATCTACTTATAAGATGAAATAAAGCTATTGCTTGATCCTTCTGTGCTTCTGATATCCAGATCAATTCATCATGTGGTAACACTCTCATTACACCAGGCTGTGGTTTGATGGATAGACCTATTCATCCAGTGATCCAAACTTGTGAACCTGAAGGACCTCCTCAACAAGGGGTCAAGTACAAATATTCCACTATTTGATGTCAGCGGATTTGTAGGTTATCTTTTTGTAAGTTCGTTAGTAAAACCTAGATCTCTCCATGTCCCAGTAGTATAATGCCTAGAGCCACATGGGGCTCCAGCCGCAATTTCTGATTTGGCCCAATGAACTCCCCATAGATCCCAACTGGGACTTCCACCTGTAACTTGTTGTTTACTATGACTTGTTGCCTGAAAGGGATGGATATAGACCCAGAAGCTCTGAGAACCAACCCTTGATATCATATATCTGCTGGAAAGGTCCCAGGTTTTCCTCTTTATTTGATGGTATTGCACTTAAATTGCACCGTAACTATAGGCGAGATTGACATGTCTTATATGCACGGAAGCCATTGGTACTCCGCTGGAGGTGAGATAGATTGAGATCCGCTGTTCCAAAATTTCAGAGGTCTTCTCCATCATGTCAATGGCAGCACCAAAGTGTTACAAAAAGCAGTTCCAATTAACAGGTCATAATGGATGTTTAGTAGCACTATTGCCAGAGCTAAAACAACAATCGACCCAAAATGCAAGGTGAGCGAACTGTACACTTCTTTAGAGAACTTATTTTCTGCTCCAGAAGTCCCATACACCATGCGGTAATCTAAATTAGGTTTTAATGCCTATTTTGCCACCTCTTAGTGGAAACTATGATGATTGGGGCACCTGTATCTATTATTGCACAGACTCAGGTCTTGGCAACAACAATGTAGCAGTATGTACATTCAGAATAAGAAGAATTCTGACTTTTTTAATATGTGGACATTTAAAGGATCCTTTCTCCCAAGGAAGCTCATAATCTTCTTACAGACTTTAGGGTACTCTTTAGCAATAGCGTCCACTGGGAGGGCGACGTCTAATCCTCTCAGGGAAGGCACTTCTGAGGACGTTTCAAACTTGTCTGGAGAACTACCTTCAAACATTTGACAGGCATAAGGCTTCAATTGCTCTTGGAGTCCTTCGTTCGCCATGTCCTTGGCTTGTGGTTGTGTTAGTATATTAACTCCTCCAAACAGCTGCTGATATAAGAATGCATCATCATACTGGGGGAAATCTGCTGTATATACTTCAATAGGTTTAGGTGGGACGTTTGGGTATGGGATAGTGAGGTAGAGAGTTTCATCTCTACTCCGAACTGACTTTTCCCTGACAGTACAGGTCCTGCTGTACGTAATGAACCTGACAATTGGGGCAACTTTGTGCAAGATGCCAGGGCGACCACTTTTGAAACAATCTACCCTGTATCATCCACGCCCTTGGTTTTTGTATGATTGGACAGGCTGATTATTAAACTGCTGACATTTGGCATAATTAGGGCCAGGTTGGTATTTGGGATGATGATGACTATCAAAAGCAGGTCTGAGGCAGAAAAAGAACTGCTGAGGGTAACTCATATGATAGCGAGTTGCATAGTAATAAGGTCAGGGGTTACTAGATGACACCTGAACAGGACGGGAAAATTCCCCTAAATAAGAAGGTCCATCTATGTTACCTTTCGTTTCCATTATGTATTGGGTGGAGGAAACGTAGTGGATAGTTGACACAAAACTGAACAACCTTGAGCAGAGGTACGTCGTCCTCCAAAATTGGAATCATGACGTTGTAATGCTCATGATATGGCTTCACCGCTGAGGTCATTGAAATGCACACATCAGATTTAGATAGAGTTCCAACCCTGATTAACATGCGGGCTTCCATCATAAATTGGTCAGCAAAATCATTGAGGTCTCATTCTGTTTCAACCCAATGGTCAAGAACTCAGCCTTCCACTGTGACAACTTTGCGGTACCCTCAAACAAATGCAGCACAGTATCCTTCAGTTCTTAGTATGTAACGGAGCTGGTTGGAAGATAACAGGTGACTTGTTTGGCACTTCCAACATCCAAAGTATATATTGACGGTTTTACTTTATGCCAATCCAAGGCTCCTTCCGTTGCAAACTCAAATCACTCAAGAAATCCATGGATATTCCCATTGTGATCAAATGGAGGCAACTTATCAATACACAACTCCTGATGGAGCTCATCCTGCCTTTTGAGCATAGAGTCCAAACCAAGTTTAATTTCCACTTATTTGGTTGGCACAGTGTACTGGAAGGATTCCTGGTTAGTGCAATCCTGATGCAACATATCTGACGCCTGGAGTTTGTATTTATTTTTTTATTTTAGGTGTTGATCAATGAGCTCCTTGTAGTAAGAATCACTGTTATAAATTCAGCAATATTACACAGAAACAAGAAGGGTTTTTGCCCAGGGTTGAGTTAACAGAGCAATAGGATGGATGATATTAAAATCGCCAGTACTCAGAAACACATTTTCATAAATAAATGTAATAATATGGAGCAATTGACTAGACGCCACTTCTTTATTTTTACTTTTATATTAACAGCAGATCCTCGCTGCTCCGCTCTCTCTTTCCTAATAACAATCCTCCCATTGGGATCTTCTCATCTTGCTTATATACCAGCAGCTTCAGTCAATACTGATCCTTTTACTTAGACTATTCATTCCGCCATATTCTCATTGGTTCCAGCAGAGTCTACTAATCATTAATCCTATGATCGCCTAGTTTGAGATGATCTATCATTTATGCGTCATACATCAACATTGCCTAATCACCTGATTTGGAGGCAATCCACTAATTTTTTGTTCAAAGCTTGGTATCGCCTTATAGCCTTATGTCAAAGCGATCTCCTCAATATTGTATACTACTAATTTCAGCCAATTATCACCCATTCCACCATTACTACTTAGGGCTTATCATCCAGGCATATCATAATCTCAATACCAGACTAACTGGAATAATTTACTTATAATCACCTACCCTGATGAATCAACTATACTATGAAGAATTGAAATGGTAGAGCAGCAACTTTTAAGAAGCTTCAAATTGATCAAAGTCCAGTGGACAGATAAAATAGTCCTTTTTATCATAAACAAATCCAAGATGATCTGTGGGCAAGATACTGGCCCATCACAATTGAGCGTAACTCAAGTCAGGATCAGTCTAATTATAATTGAGAAAATTTGCTTAATTGTAATCAATTTTATACATCATACCACCAGAAACTTACATATGACTATTGAAGCCATCATGCTGCCAATATTGAGTTAGTCACATTCTCAAGTAACTTAAGTCAGACGACGCAAGAACTGAATAACTTAGAATCCAGCAATGGAGAAGTACAAACTAGCTTAGAAGCAAACCATAACTTGGCCACATGGACCAATAATTGTGTATCAGAATTAGTGGAAAAAATTAAACAGATTGTGCAATGTGTATGACACATTTTTATTAAAAAGGGTAGTAACCAAAGAATAGGTCACCAGTTTAACTCAGAATTTAATGCGGTCCTCAGATTTCGTAAGAAGTAGTCACAAAAGATAAGCGGAATAGTTTAATAACAACTAACTTAGTGAACACTACTAATGACTAAGTGCCCAAAATCGTTAGATGAAGGATGAATTACCCAGTAAATTACCTATTGGCTATAAGTTTGAGGTGCAACTAATTGTTACAAGAAATTTTGATAATTAGAAGAAATGTTGAGTCATCAAATTAAAGATCTTAACTTAGATTCTAGATTCATAATTGAGTCAAAGAACGCTCTCCATGAAACAGTAAACAATTTAAGATACTAACTAAAGAGAAAGATCGAGAAATTTTCATTTTCAAACTGCAAAGTTCTAGATAAAATGAAGAAATTCTGAAATTAAAACTGAAGAATCATAGCCACATGGACTGTGAGCAAAAAATTGACCACTTAATTAAAGTTTTGGATGATGATTGATACCATTGTTTTCTAAACAATTCTACTAGTAGAAATACCTTAAATATTATGAGGATGAAGTTTCAGAAACCAATACTGAAGTCCATTTATGGAAAACGTTGTCCAAAGCCAAGTAATATAGTTGCCTTGCCAATCCCAAAATCTTTTAACCAGGGGCGCTGAGCCTCGGCTTTCTGAGACACCAGGAATGAGTCAGTCAAGGAGTATCCGCAGCCAACATAAAAGAGATAATGATAATTAATAGCCTTCAAATCTGCCTTCCTTTGACAAGAATGGAAATATGTCCACTTTTGTTAAGAAATTTTAAAAATCACCAATTATGAGGCTAAAGACCGCAAAAAGCTGCTACCATCATAACTATTTTAATTAATGAAGCATTGAGTTAATCATGCCACATTTTGACGACAACTCTACCTACACTGCGGCTAAAGAGACATTTTTCACGAGATTTGATGCCCTGAACAGAATGGCAACATGGAAAGATGAATTTATGAATATTTGCTTTAAGAAGTATGAGATAATTGCTAAAACTAAGATTGTTTATATTGTGAAGCCCATGTTCTCCTATGAGCTAATACAATGATTGATTTTGATGTTAAATTGCACTGCAATATGAATTACAACCTTATCAAAATTTCATTAATACCTTATTACAAGCATTTGTTTAAAACCTCATGACATAAATTAGCTGACTATTTAAGCTGATCTTCTCAAACTTTTGAGCCCCCTAACACCAGCTTCATACCAGAAACTATAGGAACTTCCAGAAAATTATTTGGCAACAGTAAAAAGGATTTTAACAAAAAATTTTCAAGAAGTTAGCAATTAAATACTAAAAACACAAAGGCAAGGCGTCCAAATACTTAACTTGTTTGCTAAAATTGAAATCAAAAAGGACAATTTTCCTCAAAAAGCTACCAACTTAATGTCAATATAGCAACCCCTACTAATTCTCAGTTGGATGGAAAAGAAAATGCACAATAATATTTGGATGTTTTTCGTGCTGGTACTACCAAAAACACATGACCAAAATGAACACACTGCTACATGGCTTGATTATCAAGTCGTTGCAGATGAAGCCACAACTAAAGATACAAGTCATTTCTTGCCCATTGGAATCAACTAAAGTAATCCCAAAACTGGTGGAGTTATAGGAGACCAACTTACCATGGATGATGGTGATAGAGGCCCTTTTATAAACGATGGCAAGAAAAGAAATTTCCAGTCAATTTGGGGTGACGTCATGAGTGATAATTTTTGTTGTGAATGAGATTAGTTATGAAAATATTTTTTCCACTAGTAGTCAGATAATTTAGTCTATTAAGATAACGTCACTTCTAAAATTTTTATGACAGTTTTTCCCCTTATATAATTTTGGGAGGCCAAAATAATTTCCACCCCACCAATGACACTACAACGAGTAATCCATATTAAGCCAATGAGAGCTTTTAAGGTCAATAGCAAATAGTACCAAATTGTACAATCATTAGATTTTGAGAGTCAATCAAATCCACAATGTGAGGTGCACTTGAATGAGCGCCATCACTTAACCTGAAGTCAAGGTGAGGATTACCAACTTATCAATGAACTAATTCAACAAATGTACAATGAGCAAATCCCAGAAGCGGGGACCAGTACAAAGGCCTTTGAACATCCAAGTTTAGGGATAACCACTTTGAGACGGATCTTGCAGCTACAGGAATTTCTCAAATGACTGAGGCCATCAATTCAGCAGTCAGAAGCCGTCTGACTAGAGGAACTTGAAAAATCCTCATATTATTAACCCAAATCCCAAATAATATTCATTAATTCATTGATTTTTATATCTTAAATTCCCTTTGAAATGTAAATAATTTACATTTTATCTTAGTAAAAAACCTTTCCACGGAATCTAAAGTTTATCATTTTTTTCACTTTTTCTGTATTAATTGTAGTATTCTTCAGTAACTATTCTGGGATTAAACAAATACTATGAGTCAGGTAACCAGTCTGTGACTCCCCTGTTTAGAATAAGACACTCACTATCGTGAATACCTTGCAGCCAAGCTGCTATGAGAGAGGTTGAATTGGTCTATTAAATCCTGAGGGCCAATAAATTTCATAAATGTTTAAGAGTTTCAAGAAATTTTTTCACGGGCGTGGACAGTTTATAAAAGTGATTGATGTCAAGGGGTAGCATTTAGAGGAGAATTTTGCTTATCAAGGATAATTGTGATGTTAGTAAAGGTCATCTGGTGCTAACTCTGTGCAGAATAGACCCTGGAACAGTAAGTCAGCCTCACAAGTTAAGTAAGCAAGGTCAGTGCGCAGACTGTGGTGCTCACTACAGGGGTGGCACCATCAGCCTTAGCAATGATCACGAAAGTTCTTCTGAGCAATTTAATGATGAAGTAAATATGGAAGTGTATTATGAGAAAATTCCTCAGAACTCCTGGTACTGGAGGAGGATACACTATGTACTAGACTCCATACTTTGAAATTTCAAGTGCATGATCCATGAACTGATTTTGAGAGTGTCATAACACTAGATGAGCCCAAATTGCCTCACTACCTATTGTGAGAGGACCATCATCTTCTGTAAAATTGGAAGCTACGCTTAGGAACTTCGAGGAGAGACTTGTATTCCTCAAAAAATAGAATGGTGAAACCATCAACACTCTGAATGAATATGGAAAATGTTTGGAACAGCATGACAATATGTTGCTTGAGATGGACAGGAGTATAGAATTTCTGAAACCACAAATTCATACTGTACCAGAGCCTACTCCTACTAAACCTATAACTCTTCTAGTGGCACCTATGTAGGCCGCTCAAAGGAATTTAACACAATTGATCAGACCTGCTACTCAGCTGATCGCGATGGATGCTGATCCTGTTGAAGAGAATCACAACTTTAAACATATTTCAAAACCATGTACATACCTGAAGAGAGGACAATTGCAGGTTTCCTCCAGATGTATCAAAATACTATGGTTGGTGCTAGTGATTGCCAGAAGGCTCACCACTTATATGGTTGCATGAGCTGTGAGTCTCAGGAGATCCTCAGTGCGAGCTTAGGACCTAAATTATCTAATACCGAAGTTAAGAACATCTTATTCTCTGTTTTCATAGTGACCAAGAAGTCCAGAATGTTAAAAAAGAGTTCCAACCAATAATGATGGGCATAAATGAGCCATTTGTGAATTATGCCACTCGCTACTACCTCAAGGCTCAGCAATTATGGACCGCAAGAACTATGGATATGCCCAACACCAAAGCCATTTTACTGATTTAGTTAGAGATGCATCCTAATTTGAAGATGCATATGACTTTGGTGGTCAAGAGTGCGACGTTTTTCAAAGCTCTTAAGGAAACGTTACTTAACATATAAGGGAAGTAGAAAGCTTAATTTAATGAAATGGGACCTACACCATCCATGATGAGTAATAATCCGTTTAAGTCACCAAGGATAAGGATGATAAGCCAAAAGAAAATAGTAACAACCGCCTGAATGCTGATCCGTCAAGAAATTAAGTGCCACAAGTGCCACCAACCTGGGAATTTTTATCAGATATGTCCATTAGTTACCGCAAAGAATATTGAGTCAACCTTTAAAGAGGATACTCTCAACACAGCAAAATGAATAGATCTCTACACTAAGGGTAAGGACGACCATTAAGATAAAATTTGGCTAGTGCAAGTTACCACGTGTTAGGGGAACATAGCACGGTGGCTGTACTAGCTAGATTAAGAGTTCATGGTACTAACATATCTGCATTGATCAATACCTAATTGTACTAAGCAAACAAGCCTAAATTAAGTGATCAATTCACTTGAAGAATGTGAGCAGTGGGTCACTTCTACATTTATAATGTGGCACTGGAAGGCAAAGACACTATAAAGGCCAGTACAAGCGCCGTTGCTTTTAGAACTCAGGGAATCTTCCACTGCCGCCCTGACCACCAAAACCCCTTTTAATAGAGTAACAAAAGTGGAAGTAATCATCTAGAAGGTGTGCGTTTTGAAAGTTCTGGATACTGGAGCTCCAGTTAACATTATCTCACAAACTTATAAAAACTCAAGATTATGCCCAACATTTTGCTATAATATGAACTACTGCACGGTAGACTTGACATTACCTGCGCCTAAGGAGCTTATTTCATGTTGCCTTTACTACTTGGGCGCATAGTCTTAATGACACCCGCAGTAGAGTTGGAAGCAACCATTTTTTATTCCCTGATCGTGACACAGTTTCTACTAGAGTTTAAGGTGAATTTTTTGACTTCTCCACTAGCATAATTAGCATCTTGAGCTATCAACTCCTCCTGGTGTTCAAGGAAGATGACGTTAAACCACAAAAACAACGTACATGATTAGTTAAAATGGACCAGTCAATCTATCCCATTTATTACACCCTGACAGATAAAGTTATTATTTAATTAATGCCTACTGTGAGCTCAAAGGAAGGATTTTCTCTGAGTGCAAGTGAAAATCTATTTGAGGTACGCCAGCCAGGGGACGGACATTACTAATAATAAAATGAGCAAAAGAACCAAATAAAAGAATGAAAAGATCATAAAAACAAAAACCAAGAAAACCAAAACAAAACCTCCAACCAGGCGTGGAGCGGAATACCGCTAACCCACCATGGCAGAGGGTGAGGGTCGGGCATTTCTTCTACAGACTTTCTGAGTGCAAGTGAAATCATAGAGATTGGACCAGGTGACCATCACAGGTTGGCCTTTTCAATTAGTGTAAAGATTATGCCTGACATCATATTGGAAGTATAAGGCTTAGAAAGAATCTAAGAGAAAAAGCTCTGAGTACTACTAGGATTATATGATACCACTTACTATTGAGAGCCAAACGTCATTTTGGTATCATCACTATTAACATTGGGAACTGGTGGCGACTCAATTGAGCACCAATTGTTAAAACTGAGATCCTTTTCTCTTTTCAGATCGTATCTCACTTCAGCTCCCTTGTGTTAACTGCACAGGTTTCTTGTATGTACATTGTTCAACTTTTTGGTAATAATTATGGGGAAGTAATAGTATGAAGACTATACTCTAGTTGGGCTTCTTTTCAGCCAAGATGGTTATCAGGCTCAACGGCAACCTGGTGCTTGTTCTAATATTGTATAATTTTGAATATTTATAGGGACTACTACCCTTTATTGTAAAACTTAACCTTGACTCAGGTTTAGAAGTTCTTCCCATCATTCTGCTGATCTTAACCTAGGATTAGGTTCTGAGGCTCTTCATTATTCTCATCATGCATAGTCTGCAGAGATCACAATAATATAGACAGTATATCTGAACTTATCCTTCCAATTCTAATTAGATGAACAGAAATTCTATATTATAATAGTATTTATTAGTACTTACCTGATTCTGATCCGTAAATCAAGAAAAAACCCTTTGGAATTTTTAAAGAAATTTGGCGCCCAACTCTTTGGTTGACACCCCAATTGGAAATGGCAGCAGTTACTATTGAATTAAACCTCCAGGGCTATGTAAAACAATAATTTTCCATATTAATTCTAAGCGGATTCTCCCCTCAACTCTCAGTATTACTCTTCTCAGTTGAAATAAAGACGGTGTCCCAACATCTATGCTCAACTCTCATTAAGTTGGCCCTTATTAGGTAGCAACCTGCTTAGGTAAAGTACTCTTACCCATAAACAACAGGTTGCAATTCAGAAAAGGTTAGATCAAAATTTGCTTTATTACAGATGGCATTACTTTCCCAGCAACTTATAAATCCCTTAGTCATTCAGCAACTGAATGATTAACTCCTAAAAGATAATTAAGTTATCAATATTAAAATTGACAACCTAATTACTTATTTATTGTTGGTGATCATCATCAACGAGTACTAATTAGTCTGATATATCAATCTAACAGATCAGCCCTATTAGATCACCTTATAATTATTCAGGATAATATTTTGAATAATATTATTGTATATAACCAATAAATCACACATCCACTAGTTGGATGTATCCCCTAGAATAAAAGCATCTTATAAAAGATTAGCAGGGTAGTGTGGGCATATCATAATCCCAACAAATCCCCCACTTGACCAAATTATCCAGTAATAATGATTTTCTGGGGGTATACGCCACTTCAATATGACTGAGTCCGCTAGCATGTTTAAGATTGAAGTTTTCTGATTCCATCTCATTTCCTTACTTGATGCAACTATGATTAGTCCTTCTTCTTAGTACATTCCCGTCCCATGTCCTCCTCACTGCCACCTCCGCAAGGCACAGTTTCCACAGTCACATGCCATGCCAGCCTAGTTTAGGTGTTCTTGCCAATAAAAGGTGTGGAAAGCCTGTTTACCCACAGGTTGGAGATATACATCACTATGTAATTTAGAGGGTCTTCACAGGCAACTTCTCTAATTCCTTGTTCCCTGTATTCCTCCTAGGCTGGGCTCTCCGTTTTTGATAAGAGCGGATCTTTTCCTAGGAACTACTCCTAGCAAATCAAGTTTCAACACATCCTGATTCTTCTGATATGCTTGTTTCATTCAGCGCCTCAGGACTATTCATGATGGACCCAGTTTCAACCTGAGTTGGTCCTACCAATAACATAAGGGAACATCACCAGATGTTTTTGATGATGACAAATAAAAATCAATAGTTAATACATTTTTTTTAAAATTTATATTTTAAAATTTTTTCTTTAAGATTTTTTATCTTATAATATTTTTTGTATTTTTTCCTCATGTTATTTTTTAGTCTTTTTTAAACAAATGACTTAATCTATAAGTAGGCTCAGATGTCAGCTCTTCATTCACCCTACTATGGTTCAGCAGTTTATTTTTTGACCTTAACCAGATATCATGGTACAGTTGTCTATTTTTAAAACTTAACCACATATTATGGTTTGGCATTCCCACCTTAGGACTTGACTAACACACTAGGACTTGGATTTTTTTTAGTAGTTCAGTGGTCCTTTAAAACATTGCTCTTATTATCCCCCTAGATATAATACTTGAGATATTTTGTATGGACCCTGTTCACTATATGACCATCCTTGAGTTTCTTTATTAAATATACATCAGTCGCCATCTTAGAAATCACTTTGAATGGACCTGACCACAAATCATTAAGCTTATTTTTTCTTCCAAATTTATGGGTGTCACAATAGGCTACCCTATCCCCCACATGGTTCTATTGTATTGCTGGTCAGTTCTTGTCATCCGTCATCTTTAATTTAATCATTTTCTTCAAGGTAGTATTGAATGATTATGATTGAAGTTCAACCACTATACTTTCCAGTTGGTTCAGGTATTGATCACACTCAACCCTAATGCAAGCTCTACAGTAGAATACAAAATTGGCTGTTATGCTGCCCTTCATTTGAAGTTTTTTAAATATCATTTTACCTATCGCCATATGATGACAGATATTGTAGTCAAAGGTAACTGAGCTTAGATAAATTCCCATGAGGAAGTTTTCCCATAACTAATTTTTTCAGCATTGTGGCTATTGTTCCATTGACTCGTTCTGCCATTCTATTTTGTTTTTGCCAAAATGGAATGGATTCCAATCCTCTGAGATCCAATAGTTCGTTCTACCTTGGGATCACATAGGAGGTAATAATTAGTTCAATTATCTCACAAAAACTTTCAGGCATCCATGCAAGTACATTATTGAACTAAGCTGAATCTCGCCATGCTTGTAGCATCCACTTTCTTCAAGGCTTTTGTTTCTACCTATCTAGTCATATGATCTATCGTCACTTTGATGTACTTTGCTTCACCAGTACTGACACTCAGGTGTCGCATCATGTCTAATTTCACTATGTGCCAAGAAAACCCAGGTCATACTAGCCAGTATCCTGTTATACTCTTATGCGACTTGATGATTTAGCATTACATGCAACTGGCCAGATAGTTGGCAACATATTGGTTTCTAACTTTCAGTACAAGTACTGGTGAATATGGTCCATTTTTTTAGACCACATTGTCCAACAACTTTAAGTGTAACTCAGATAATTCTGTTCTTTCTGATGACTTTGAAAATAAAGCCATTTTTCCAATAATTGATTTGTATAATTCTCTGCTTTTCAATTTGGTCATTTCCATCGCTTTCTTAAGTGCACCTTGAATTTCTCAGGGCTTGTCCCTGATTTTGACTTTACTGATCCTCTGGAATAATCATCCACTTGATGATAGATAACAGACAGAAGCAACCTTGATAATCTGTCAGCTTTTGGTGTGCTGTTCCAGCTCAGTGTATTATCTCAAAATCTAAGGCTTGTAGTTTTAAAGCCCATTTGGCCACCCGCCCTCTGGCTTCTCAGGTTATGGGTCCATCTTGGAGACAAGTGGTTGGTCAACACTTATAATGTGTTAAATGGACATACAATCAGAATGGCTTGCATGCGCAGATTATTGCAAGGCATTTGCGCTCCATCATGGTGTAGTTTCTTTTCCATTGGCGTTAGTGTTCTGCTCTCATAGGCCATCAGATGTTCTTCCTCATCATCATCCACTTGACTCAAAATGGCACAGATTACCTTAAATTAGGCATATATTTATATATGATGGATTTAAGATTGCATATCAGGTACTTAAGACAGGACTGGTCATCAAAGATTGGCGTAAATCATTAAAAAAATCTTGGATTCATTGTTCCACATGGATCCTTTTTTTGATCCTTTTTGAGTGAAATATTGGCTCAGCGATTCTGGCAAAATCCTTTATGAATCTGCAATAGTAGCCGACTATCCCCAGAAATACTTGCATATCCTGAACGCTTTTCAGTATTAAGATCCATTCAATAGCTTTAGCCTTCATCAGCTGGGCTTACATTCTGCTGGAGTTTATCACAAACCCCAAGTACTTAATCTCTTTCTTAAAGATATGAAATTTTCTTGGCCTGATCTTCAAATTTCCATATCCAGGCGCTTGGACACTTCAACATAGTGCTCCAAGTGGTCTGTAAAGTCCCACTAAACACATTGATATCATCCAAATATACCAAAATGAAGGATAGCTTAAAGTCAATTAAAGTCAAATTCATTGCTCTCTGGAATGTTGCTGGCGCATTGCACAATCTTTAAGTCATTTTGTTCAGCTGGTACAGTCCCTGTGCATTATTTATAGCTCATTTTACTTGTTCTTACTTTGGCAAAAAAAATAAGTATCTAAAAATCAAGTACATCGCAAAAGTACTCGTCATTCCTAGGTTATTGAGTGCAACATCAATCCTTAACAATGAATTTAAATTCTTCTTAGACATTGATTTGTTAGGCGATAATTGATCATCACTTGATTTTATTCATCATTAGCTTTCACAATTAGGATTAGACTTTCCCATGAACTCAACAACAGAATGAGCAACCCATATTCTAATAGTTTGCTGAATTCTTCACTGGCCACAGCTTCAGCAGCTCAAAACTGGAAGACAGGTCTCATCCTTATCATCGGTAATTCCCAGTGTCAATCTTATTTATTTGAAGCAAGCCGACCAGAGGATGGATTTTACCAAAATAGAGAAAGAAAGTATCAACATGAAACCTGAGCAGGGTCAACTCCAATGTAGAAAGTTTTTTTCACCTCTGGATCATAACTCAGATTTTTCTGGTTACATCATGGGTAAGTTTTTTGTGTTATTAGACCTACTAACCGCCAATAGCTTCCTTTGGATGGCACCCTAATCAAAGTGCAAAGGGCGGGAACCAAACCTTCAACCTTCAGGTTGGTAGCTGTATGCCCTACTGACTCGCCTTCCACCCTCTCCCAGTGTCAATCTTATATCTCGTTTTTATGCATCTAAGGTCATTATCATCTTGGGTAAAATCACCCAATATCTCTCAAATAATCAGAAGTACTTTCTTGCTATTGCTATCATAAAGTTAGCCAGATGCTCCCAATTGAAAAAAATCTAATGCTTCTGGCAGCATCTGCCAGCTATTCCATCTCAATCAACGTTCTAAAGTCATAGAATTTTTTGATTTCTGCCATCAGGCTTAAATGCAGAGAAACAATGACTTGAATTTCTCTATCTTAATCGTTTCCTCCCAAATTAGCCATTAACACACTTATCTCTCCATGTCCCAGAATTGTAACCCTATGCTACCTATGGCTCAATTCTTGATTTATTATAAGGGATAATGACTAACACATATAGTTGATTTGGGATTTTGAACGTTAACCCTGTGTTAAAAATTTTTGAGTTTTTGGTGGAATAGTATTTATCATTTTATATTCAAGTATATCCCACAAATTTTTAATTTCCTCCAGCAATTCTCTCTATTTTTGTCCCACAGGCTTTTACTAGATGAGTATGATGCCATCATCATGCAATATATCGGTGGGAACAGGCTTAACTTTGGTGCCAGATTTTTCATTATATAATATTGCAGTTCCTTTTTCTGAATCTTGCCTGATTTCCTTCTCTTTGGCCTGAACTAGAATAAATTGCTCATTGGGTTTTCTTGCTTTAACATTGAGTGGCGAAATGTCCGGGTATTCCACATTAATGGCAGACAATCTGAGTCTTGTCCACTCGTTTTTGTCCTTTGGGCTTGTTCCCCTCATGACTCAATTCTGCTGCTCTTTGATAGGCTTGGCGAATTTGACTGTATTTTGGTTTTAACAGGAACGGCCTTAAATGTTTGATTAGGGGCTTCAAAGGTAGTTTCTAAAATATTTATATAATCCACCATCTGAGATGGGGACATCTGTGTCACTAGCGCTGAAGCCATTGTACAATGCAATTCACAATAGGGCCAAAGCACCGCTTGCATCACAATATGTGCATCAAAATTCAATAGCACCTTTGCACTATCCAAGCTTTGTAATTCCTAGTATAATTGGTTATCAAAAGCTGTTAGAGTCTCATCCTTTATGAAAAAGAATGACCATAAATTCCTGCTTCTGATTAGACATCTGCATAGGGCTTCAAAATTCTATCATAACGGCTAGCTTGGCATCATTTTAAGTCCAATTGTCCTCATTCAGATGGGTCAACACCAGGTTCTGACAATAAGTGCTTAACAGTTCATTATGATGACTACCTTTTGTCTATAACTAAATCTGTACATCATCATTTAAATAATCAAAAAATTTGCAGTGGCGTTGTTCTGTTATAATGTGGGCAATATTGGGGTACTCCAAAATTAATCTTTGGCTCCACTGACAGGAAATTCCTGCCCAACGACTCAATTGACTATAGAATTTTTTTTGGGAGTCATTTTTGGAATGGTAGAAAATAAACAAGGCATATTTTTGTGGTTAAATCTTGCCAACTGGGGATTCATTCATAATACTGTCAACTTCATCCGCCTTCATTAGAGCGCAATCACATATGTGATTCTCAAGTTAACCCTATGCACTTCAACAGCCACGCCATATCTTTGTTAATCTGGTGTAAGCATTCTCAATTCGCTTCTTGCTCTGCCTTCCAAAATTTTTACTAATTTAAAATTCGCATTCCTTTCACTCCAATAAGATGAGCTTTCCATAGGGGTCATTGTCGATTTTTCTGAATGCTCAACTTCTTTCCAGCTTTCATCACATGTTTTTCCAAAGTAGTGAAATCATCCTGTGGCGCCAAGTTGAGAGCGTTCTTATAAATGGTCTCTAGCTCCAACTAAAGCTTCCTTAGTTTGTTCTTTTAAGACATGGTTAAAGTGGTTTTCTTACTAACTCTGGCTTATATTCAACTACCCCCTGTAATTAGCACAAAATGTTAAAATCTGGAAGCTAATAGCTACTCAACTACCACTGTAGTGAGCACCAAATGTTAACATTTGGGAGCTAGGTGATACTTAACTACCCGTGTATTTTTTTAGTACTAGATGGTCCTAATTACCCGTGTATTGAGCAATAAATGTTGAAAAACTAGGGACTATGTCTCTTTTTGATAGTGCTCGCTTTAGCTCCCTTGTTTAACTTCACAGGTTCCTTGTATGTGCTTTGTATGAATTATTGACTAATTGAATAGGGTAGTAATAGTATGAAGACTATTACTCAAGTTAAAATTCTTATGTCCAAGAATATTAGGTACAAAGCTAAACTGGTGCTTGTCCTAACCTTGAATTCTTCTGAAATATTAGTAAGGGTTTTCCCCTTTTCTAGTAAACTTAGCCTAGAAATAGAATAAGTGGTTCTATTTATCTACTGTCACGCAGTGTCTGCGGAGATAATAATAAAGTAGACAAAGGATCTCTTATCCTTACATAATCTACCTTCAAGAGCATCAAAAATAGTCTAAATGAATAAAGTGGTTTTTTGCTACTATGAGAATCTGTTTTATTGGGAAATTGAAAGGGAATTTGGCTCTTAAGTCTTCAATTGGTGCCCTAATTGGTAACGGCAGTTGTCACAAATGAATTAACCTTATATGGTGCTCCAAACGATAATTGCTCTCATTAATTTAGTCAGATTCCCCACCAACTATCTATGAGGCATCTTCTGGCTTGGAACTAAGAGCGTGTCCCAACTCCTTTGCTCAACCCCAGCGCGTCACCCTTAACAGGCTAATAACCTGCTTAGTTAATGGGACTTATACCCATAAACAACAGGTTGTGATCCCTAAAAGGTAACTCATAATTTTCTTATCACAGGCGATATCACTCGCTTAGCAACTCATAACCTCCTTAGTTGATTGGCTACAAAACAAAATTAACTTTTACAAGTTAATTAGCATATTGATATTATAATTAACAACCTAATGGCTTATTTTTTTTGAATAATTTTTAAAAAGCATTAGTAATCTGGTCAATGAAAACCCGGCAAATTCCTAGTTATTCACTAGGATTATTTCTCCAAACAATAGTTATCATAGGCAATTAATAACTCTCACACTCACTAGTGAGATACATCCCCTAGTGGACAAGAAGATTTATCACAATTAAATAACTTTGTGTGGTCATATTAAAATCCCAACAGGTGCATATCAAAATCTGAAGAAGGAGCCTTGGAAATGTTTTTGATACCCATAATATGGGCCACGCTCAAAAATAAGCTTCACTTTAGAAGGTTCTTTTTATCATATTGGTGAAATCAATTGATGATATGCACTCTATCTGGGTTAAAGGCGGTTAGTTTGTGAATTATATCACATTAAGTTCCTTTATCCATATCAAACATAATAAAAAGAAAACATAAATGATAAAACAAGAATATAATATTATAAAATAAAAAAAGGATAGATAAAAATAAAACGATATATAATCAAAAAATGATGATATAAATAAATTTCAAATAAAAAACATTAATTAATTCTTACTAATTCATATTATTAAGATCCTGATTGCTTCACTTTAGAACTGGAAACCTCTTATTTAGAAGGGAGATGCGAGTTTTCTTGTGCAGAATTAGTGGAAATAATTTTAGAAGAGCTTTTGGAGAAGTATCCAAATCTTGTATAAGTCCCAACTGTCAAGACCTAGCCAGAGATGAGCTAAACCTTGAAAAACTTTACACCAAGCATGTTGGCCTGGATGACAAAGGAATGACATTGGATTATTGCAAGAGGCCATTGGAAGGGGATGCAAAATAATCTGGAGAGGAATCATTTGGTAGATAAGGGGATAAAGAAAAAATGAAATCGACTAAGACCCTCAAGGCAGAAATACATTTTTGAGGAAAAACCCTAGCACTAAAAATCTGCAAAAATTTTCTTGTCTAGGATCCTATGCATGTTGTTCAGAGTTTCAGTTGTATACAAAGATATAGAAAAATGGACGCAAGCACAAAGCAGAGCCAAATGAGATAGTTACTTCTCTGGCACCCCTCTCAACAAGTTCTTACAAAGGGAACAACATATGATAAGTATGCGATGATCTTTAGAGGTTCAACTTTTTAGGCCCAATTAGGCTTATAAATCTGTATTGCATTTGTCAGTGCAAACCAGAGTTACATGATTAGCAGGAAAAAAGCAAAGCCTGATTGGCTTTGAATATATTGGTGGGATGATATTAGCTTAGAAACTAGAGCAGAAGCCATATAGGCTTCAATAAGATTTAACGCTGATTCTTAATTCAAACCTAGCGTGGCCACACTGCCCACATGTAAAGGGTAAAGCAGATTATTAGAGCTGAACACCTGCAAAAGTGAAAAAAGAAAAAGCAAGAAGATCGCAATTGGATGTAAATTGATAGTGGGATAATACTCCTTTAGTATTACTTTTGCCCACATGGCTGCAGAGAATGATCAAAGCAGTAGAGAGAATATCATGTTCAACCCACTGGGAGGCTCTTTTTTTCAGTGTTTGAAACCATAGCATCTGGTATGAGCTCATCAGGCTTTGGAAGAGCTATAAAAGGTACAGAGGACAGACTTTTTTAAAAAGTCAAAGCGTGATTTGATGATCTAACAAGTGATAACAAGGGCAGAAGGCCATTAGTGACAATGGATTATCAGATAGAAGTACTGAGCCTTTGAAATACGCTAATCATTAGCTAAAATACTTGAAAAACGTTTGTACTTTAGTATTTTAAAACTCTGACATCATATCAAGAAAGAAAGAAAACATCCCTTTAAATCCAGTCAAGGTGGGAGAAGTGTATGATAATTGACTAGATTATATGCGAACTAATATTCAGTAAAATCAAACTTTAACTAAGGCTTTGTGCCTAAGTAATTAAGCTCTAGTCTATTAAATAGTTGATTGATTAATTTATGAATTTATTATAATTACAAGCAAATTGGATTCGTGGCTTTACAATTTCACTTAATAATACATGATTTAATGACGATTAAAGGGCCTCTCAAGTTAAGTTAAATTTAAATTTTAGTGTCATTTTTTGTTACAATTGAATTAATATTTTTGTGGTATGGAAATCATGGGCATCATGCTAATATAGTTCAGAGTATCAGAGGTTTAGCCTTTTGAAATGAATAAGAAGAGGTGATGTTAATGATTTATTTCCTTACGCCCTAAGAAATTCAAATACTGAAGTGGAACTGAGTGTAAAGGTGGAAGCCTCATATATGGTTTGATTTATAAGAAACCATGCTGTTGAAACCAGTGCTAGGGCTTCATATTTCTACTTCACAGGTTACACAAAAATGCAACAAAAAGGTACTGTTTGAGGTCAGTGAGCTTGACCAAAACTATTAAAAGCCCTTATAGTGAACTAGGGTTTTTATTTAAGAAATGAATGAACACCCTGTGTTAATAAATACTGCAAGTGGCTCAAGGGCTAAACAAGTGATCCTTGGGGCAGGGGATTAGCAGCTACTCCAAGAAAAAGGATCCCTTTGCGATTGACAATCTTCTTCATATATACTCGATAATAAGCATTATCATTGGTGCAATCTATAGTTACCAAGCAGCACTCCAAAGTTAGTAGACAAAAAATGATAATATCCAAGTTGGCCAAAGAATTGAAAGCTAGAGCTCAGAGCATTTAAGCCAAAAAGTTTAAATCCACTCTACTTAGTCAAATTATGGATTAATGCACCAATAAATAATAATGACCCTATTGCCAATTTTTTACACTGGCATGTTGCGACATAGAATAGTTATGCTGAGATAAAATAAAAAGCAACAAAATAATTGAGGTCTCAGCGTTGTAGGCTGGCTGAATAAAGAAATGAGAGATGTGCCAGCAGGGATTTAGGGATTTAATAACTAAGCTAGATATCTAATCCCATGTTAACTAATAGGTTCAAAACATAAATAATATTTGATTGTTTATTAAAGATAGATCAGTTGATCCGTAGATCCCCTTGGGATTTAGGATCTTATCAACAATAAATTAATATATTAGGCCACTGCATATAGAAGCTAGGGTCACATGGTAAATTATTCACTACGATTAAAAAATCTGCAATTTACTTATTATTTGACATATGAAATTAAATACATAATAAAAATAACATATCCAGATGAAAGGTAAATTTAATTACAACATTCCCCCCACTTGGATAAACATCAGATAGCAAAGATGTGTGTGGGACAATTACTCATTATGAACTAAAAGCCTGTCATAATTCTAATATGACTGGATGATATACTTTAATTCATAAGGCGGAATGGGTAGAATCCGCTAAGCCTGATTATTAGTTACAATTATTTGAGCGCCTTAGGATGAGGCGATATTGGGTTGAAAAGTAATATTGGATCACCTCCAAATCAGGTGATAAGGTAATGTTGACAAACAACAAATAATGAAATGTCAATGTAAAATGAATAGCGTTTAGATCACCTCAAATTAAGTCAATCATGAATTTAATAGACAGTAACCTCTGGTGGAACCAATGAGAATGTGGCGGAAAAGATTACTAAGAAGAATGATTGGTATTGCCTGAAGTTGCTGAAATATCAGCAAGATGAGTAGATTGGAAGAGAATGATTGTTAGTAGTTTAGAGAGAGCGTTGCAGCGATAATCCACTGAATATATTACATTAAAATAAAGAAGTGTTTTTTGGGGACATTGCTCTATGATAAAATATTTCTTTCTTTAAGTGTGTTTTTTAGGACTGATTATCTCCTTATCATCCATTCTATTGCTATGTGGGATTGATCCTGTGCAAAACCTTTTGGTATATCTTAATGATTCTGCTAGATTTATAATAATGGCGCTCACTACAAGGGGCCCATTGATCAATCACAATAAGTTAAACTTCTTCAGTCACCGGCCATGTCACATATGGCTTGCCTTGACAGGAGATCTACATGACACTCCATCCCAGTGGAATATGTTCAACTAAAACTTGCCTTGGATGCTGTGCGCAGATGGCAGTAAGAACTTCTTCAGGAGGTTTTTATCAATAAGCTGCCTCCAAATTGATCATGATGGGAAAATCCATGGATTCTTTAAGCGATTTGAGTTTGCACTAGAAGGAGCTTTATTTTGGTGGAAAGTAAAATTATTATCCACCTTAGATGTTTATAAGCACCAACCAAGCTACTTGCTATCTTCCAAACAGTTCCATTCCCTATCAAGAAGTGAACGAAAATGTGCTGCGTTTGTTCAATTGGCCGCAAAGATGGTTTAGTAGAAGGCAGAGTTATTGACCATTGGGTTTCAGCGTAATAAGACACTCACCGCATTTTCTGTTTGATTTATGGAGGAAGCCCATGTGTTAATTGAGGCAGGTGTTCTAAATAAAGCTAATGTGTGCATTGCAATGACTTCCGTAGTGAATCCATACCAGGAGATTTACAATGTCATGGCTCCATATTTAGAGGATGACGTATCCTTGCTTTAACACATTCAAATATTGTGTCATCTATCCGTTACCTTTCCTTCACCCAATACAGAGCAGAAACTTACTGCCTCCGCTGCTGGACTTTCATGTTAGGGGAATTATCCCACCATGTTCAGTGTCCATTTAGTAACCCCAGGCCTTATCTTTATGCTCCTCACTCCCAACTGAGTTGCCATCAGCAGTTTCACTATTGGGTGGAACCTGGTTACACCAATTGATCCCAGTCCAGCTTTTGGTGTGGCCCATATTACAACAATCAAAGATGTAGGCCCTATGAGTTCAATTGTTTTGAGTGAGGTCACTCTGGGCACTTGACAAGAGGTTGCCCCAATTGTTGGGTCCATTACCTACCACAGGATCAGTACAATCAGAGAAAAGTCTGAGCATAGTAGAGACAGGACTCTCTACCTCCACTATCCTGACTGAACACATCCCACCTGAACCTATCACCGTACACTCAGCGGAAGTCCCTCATTATGATGATGCATTCATATATCAGCAGCCAGTTGGATGGGTGAATGTAGTAACATGAGCGCAAATCAAGGACCATGTGGAAGAAGGCCCCAGAGCAACCAAAGCCTTATAACTGTCATATGTTTGATTAAATTTCTATCAATGAGCTGGATCCGTCCTCCAATGCGCCTCTCTTAAGTGGGTAAACGCTGCCTTCCCAGTGGATGCTATTGTTAAAGAGCACCCTAAAGTCAGAGAGGGTATTATAAGCTTTCTGGGGAATAGAGATCCTTTAAATGTCCACCTTGTAAACAATTATTTTATCCTACTCTGAGTGTACATGCTGTGACATTGTCATTGCAAAAACCCATGTCCGCGCTATAATTGATATGGGCGCTCCAGTTAATATTGTATCCACAAAGTTGGTGGCGAAATTGTCATTAAAGCCTGTTGTGAAACATCGCTGGTATAAGGGACTGTGGGTGTGGAAAGCAAGTCTCTGAGGGAGCATATAGCACACTACCTTTGAAGTTTGGGTTAATTGCCATTTTAGATCCATCAATAGTGCTACCAAACAATTACTATGATCTGTTATTTGGAACCACTTTTCTGCGACACTTTGAAGCTGTTGTTGATATAATGGCGGAGACCTTCAAAAATCTGGTACAGCAGATCCCAGTCTACTTTACCTACAGCGGAGTGCTAAAGGATCAGGTGCACTGGGTCATGTTAACCTGGCCTATAGTAATGGGGTGATTCCAGTCGCTACCATTGACTAAAGGGTAAAACCTGATCTCTTCCCCACCAGATATACAAATACCAAGGACTGCCTCTCAGAGCAGCAGGAGAGATGTCCATCTCCTTCACTCACCAAGTATTAGTGAGCAACAGATTTAGTAGTTGAAGTGTCAGATGGTCTTTATGGGGAAGTTATTGGTCCTTATCAGCAATTACGGCTTGAGCCCCATGTGGCCCCAGGCATAATACCTTCAGGTCATGGGGAAATCCAGGTTTTATTAGAATCTACATAATGAACTAATGTAAATCCGCTGACATCACATAGTAGCATATTTACACTTAACCAAAGTTGAGGAGGTCCTTCAGGTTCATGAGTTTGGGTTGCTGGATGAATTTGTTTTACTGGACAATTTGCAGCCCAGCATAATGACGGTAGTTCCGCGTGAAAACTTAGTCATTTAACTGAAGAACAGTAGGATTTGGAGATATCTTTATTTGAAATATAAGGAGATTTTTGCTGTTGATGACCATGATTTAGAGTGTGCTAGGGGGTGGTTTATCAATTGGAAACTGGGGATCATCTCCCTAACAGGTCCTGGCCAATCCGTCGATCAAGGGCATCTAAAGAAGTAGTTACCAAGGAGATTGACAAGCTGCTTGAGTAAGGGATGCTCAAACCAAGAAAAAAATCCATGGGCTTCACCTGATTTGATTGTAAAAAATAAAAGACAGCACCAACTGCATAGTAATAATAGATTATTGGAAGCTCAATAGTATCACCAAGAAGGACTCATACCCCTTGCCGCAGATTGACGATGCTCTGTATTGGTTTGGGGGAGCTCATTACTTCTCAGCAATGGATTTGATGTCCAGTTATTAGCAAATTGAGTTGCCTGCGGCAGAACAGGAGAAGTGCACCATTATCACGTCCAAGGGGCTTTTTCAACCAACATGTATGCCCCAAGGCTGTTTAATGACCCAGCTACGTTTCTATGAGCCATGGATACCATTCTTAGCGGCCTAAAGCTTTTGTGCATCCTCATTGTCGTGATTTTAACCAGATAAAATCCTCCAATGATTTAGCTTTATTTGGAATGGTATGGCCAATCCTGGCGGAATGGTTTATTGACTGAATTTTGTGTTATTTGGTTCAATTGCTGGTTAGTTGCTCCCCAATTTGGGTTGAGCCAAATTTAGTATTACACTGAGTTTTGTATTTAGGATCGAGTGGGGATAATCAGTGGCCCCAAATTAGTAGAAGGATCACTAGCGACTAATACCTGAGGATGATCCAATCTGTCAGCAGAATCAGTGGTTGATGCCAATAGCCATTCATGGTCCATTGTGGGATTTCTGGCGGAAAGCCAATGTATTTGCTTATTTATGAATTTGCTGTCTGATAATCTTATGTTGGCGGATCCAACAATTATGAGCTTGAGGTGGCCAAAGTTGTTTCTGGTGCCTCATTAATTAAGAAGTGATGTCAGCGAGATGCTGAGATATTCTGAGTCAAAGTGAGCAACTGAAGTGGTTTCCGGTGCAATTATATCAACCTGAAGGTCAAATACAAATTCAACATTTATTTGGATTATATATTTATATGGTTCACTGGTGACTTAAGGCTGAAGATGAACCAAAACTAATTCAGACATTGGGAAGGATGGAGCGAGAGGATTGATGCCAGGGAAGAGATAAGATAGATAAAAATGAAGAAGAAGAAGAAGAGAAGTGGTTGGCTGGATGAACCAGCAGAAGAGCTGATAGGTCAGCAATGGGCGCAGTAGCCCTTTTAGTAAATAGTATAAATACCTGGTGCTTTCCTTTCAATAAATATCTCCCTTTGCCTATTCTACCTTTGTTTATAAGTTTATTATTTATTTTGTTGGTTGGAATTTAGCATTGGGGATCCCCGAAATGGTGCAGGTGACATGCCAAGGGGTTAGCTGGCGCTGCTAGCCCTGACGCCTAAGGTAAAAAGGCAAGGGCTGGCCAGTCTTCATACTGGTTAGTCTGCCAACTAGCAGAGCCCAAAGTCGATTTTCCAACACTCATATACCTTAACAATATCAATGTTTTTGCATATGTATTCCAAGCACCTTACCCATCTGGAGGAGGTCTTCCGCCAGCTGGCAAAGCAAATTTAAATTAAGCCCTGTAATGCCATTTCTAAGGACGAACTGGAGTACCTTAATTTGAGATAGATGCTACCGGGCATGAAGCCCCAACTGGTCAAAGTGGAGGTTATTAAAAAGATGACTACGCCAATGAGTAAGTGTGATATATGAGTGGTTTTAAGAATGGTCAGATATTACCACCACTTTATCCCTAACTGTATTTTATTGGATATTCGCTGTTTGAAAAACTAATAGAAGGATGTCATGTTCAAATGGATGGAATGCCATCAATGCTCCTTTGATACACTTTGGACGGCGTTGATTAATGCGCCAGTGCTACACTATCAAAACTTTGAAAAGGAATTTATTGTTCATATGGATGCATCCCTTTCCGCTGTTGGGGCAGTTCTGTCCCAAAAGGATGATAAAGAGGATGAGCACCAAGTGGCGTACTATAGTCAAAGCCTGAATAGCCACAAACATAATTATATCATGACCAAGCAGGACTGCTTAGTAGTGTTCTACGCTTATATGCAATCAGAGTATATTTGCATGGTGTAAAGTTAAATTCATAATGGATCATGCCTCGTACACTGGTTGCAGAACCTTAAAGTGCCTGAGGGGCGTCTAGCCCAATGGGCCCTTAAACTGCAGGCTTACAATTTCGAAATTCTTCACATACTGGGAGACAAACACCAGAATGCAGATTGCTTTTTAAGCTTACCAACAATCGCAGCTATGGAGGTTCTATGTGACATAATGTATAACAAGATGCTCGGAAGTAAATATGACAATGACTCTCCTTGTCATAAGAATATTGGATGGAATAAGGGCCAATACGTTCCAGAAAAATGTTGAGCTGTACAAGTGGATGGGGGACACTATGGTAAACATCCCAAGACCTCCCTCCCAATTCAACATTAACATGAGTGCACACCGAGCAGTTGGACATGATGGAGTATGTAAGACCCTGGAATTGTTGCGCCCTTGGTACTATAGGGAAAGCATGAGATTTGACGTGCTCAAAACCATTTCCTGCTGCCACTAGTTCCAAGTGGAAAATCCGTTCTGCAAGAAGACTTCTTACCAGCTAGTGAAACCCCTCTTTGCTTGGCATATGGTTTCTATCAATGTCAGGGCCCTTTTCCAACTAAAGCAAATTGGTCTAAGTATATTCTGGTGACGATTGACCACTTGATCAGTCTGATTGAGGCATGAGCAATATGCAATCTGAGGGCTATCACAGTGGCAAAGATTGTGGTGGAATGTATAATTTAGCAACATGACTTTCCTTAGTTCATTATTACTGACAATGGAACCAACTTCACCTCCCACATTTTACCCAGTTCAACTAACTGATGGCCATCCATGGGGTTTTGATGACACCATATCACCCAGAATCCAAAAGGATGGTTGAGCAAGTTAATGGGACCTTGGTGAACATACTCCATAAATTGGTGATGGATCAACCTTCTGATTGGAGTTCCCTCCTCACCACCACTATTTTTGCCTACAACATTAGCTATCATTCCACCATGGGGAAAAGTCCCTTCTAATTATTGTATGGACGACGCCCTGCTCTTCCAGCGCTGCTTTATGCTTATGTAGAATATAGCAGCGGAATGGATCCCCGCTGCTATTTGAATAACCTAGTTGACACGCTGATCAAGCTGCAAACCAAAGCGTAATTATGTAGCTTAGCCAAGAAGATATAGAATCAGGCTGCCAATCAGGCATGGCGTAGCAGCCTAATTCAGTTCAAAGATGGGGATGTAAGTTTTGTTTCATGAACAGAACAAGTTTGGGCGGAAACACAAGTTGGCTAGTAAATGGATTGGCCGTTCTAATTTATTGAAAAACAGGTTTGGATGACTATACTATCAAGGACCCCACAAGTGGATGTATCATAAACTGTGTGCACACAAAGTTCCTTTGGGCGTATAAGCAATAGGAGCCTTATCATCCAGGCAAGGGTAGATAATGTTGTGATTCTTATATAACTGGATGATGAGCACTAAGTTGTTACAGCGGAATGAATAGAATCCGCCAAGTCTGACTACAGGTTACAGTTATTTGAACACCTTAAAATGAGTTGATATTGGGTGAAAAGTAATATTGGATGTCTTTTGGATCAGGTGATATGGTAATATTGACAATTGGTGAATAATGAGATGTTGAAAAATAAAAGATGGTACTTGGATCATCATAAATTAGGGCATTATTGAATTTAATTATAGTAACCTCTGTCAGGTCCAATGAGATGCAGTGAAACGAATTACTAAGCGAAATGGTTGTTATCAACCAAAGTCACTAATATATCAGAGAAACGAGTATATTGGAAGAGGAGATTTTTTAGTAGTTTAGAGATAATGGAGCAGCGAGAATCCGCTGAATATATTATATTAAAATAAAGAAGTGTTATTGTGGTCATTGCTCCATATTTTTATATTTATTTCTTCAAGTGTGTTTTAAGGACCAAAGATCTCCATATCATCCATTCTATTGCTCAGTGGGATTGACCCTGTTCAAAATCCCTATGGCACATCTCAACTATTTTGCCAAATCTTATAAAAGCATCTAACCCCAAAGTTATCAACCTGTGTATAACAGCTCTGAACGAAGGGCCACTACCTACAGGTGTATCAAAGCTTCCAGAGAAAATTCTGGCAAAGGATCTTGACAAAACTAATACTTGTTTACCTAGTTTAATTTCAGAACATTTCATTTAGAGTTTAAAATCTGGTGATAAAGGGGTTGATAGGAGAATTACCCTTCTTTCATTCCTTGGCTTCTTTTTTAAATCTTTTCAATCAAAACTTAATCTTATGTAATTCTCTCTGGTTTTCCCAAATTTTTCTTCATTTATGAACCCAACTGGCGCGACCTCCAATGCCGCTGAATCTGCTCTCCATATGGAGCCTTTGCACTGGCATTCCTCCTTATCTGCTTGGGCCTTTCCCTTTCTAGCAACATCCCCTATCTAAAAGGAACTTATGTGCAGTTATGCCTATATCTAGTGTTTGACATTACTGTTACTTGAGCGTTTGTGTGG
The DNA here is from genome assembly GCA_022478985.1 of Massospora cicadina. Taxonomy (NCBI): domain Eukaryota; kingdom Fungi; phylum Entomophthoromycota; class Entomophthoromycetes; order Entomophthorales; family Entomophthoraceae; genus Massospora; species Massospora cicadina. The sequence continues at coordinate 128,904 of JAKSZP010013213.1, forward strand.
ACATGCCAACTCAATATTATTGCCTCGCATCACATGGAGGTGAACCTTAATGATATGCTTCTAAAATACCATCTAATTGTTCATAAATATGAATATATGGCAATCAATGGGTTAAAACTAACTTATAGAGGTGACTATACTAGACAAATGTTTTTTGTCCTTTTCTCTAACTCTTATTGTATTGATATCTTGTTCATTATTCCACAGTTGAGATTGGCTAAGAGGTTATAGAGAAAACTTTCCTCAGTTCAGTTAGAGTTATAATAAGTAATATGGACAAATAATTCACGTTCTGATGAATAGTTCCTGGGCAATGAGCTATATAAAATTATAATTTAGAAGCTTTGAAGATTATTGTGCCAAACGCCTATCATAATTTTTCATTTGCTGGAGCCATTACAACGAGGCAAGATTTGTAATTATAGAGAAGTGAGCCCCCATAAATAGGATTATAAATGTTTGATGGTCATTAAAACTGCCAGGTACTCACATTTTGTTACATTATAATTACGTTCATCATTATATAATTTTGATGTAATATTTAATAGGATGCTCCACTAAAATTTCATCATGTTGGGATAATATAGCTCCTATAAGAAATATCACTTGCATCACTAAAAAGTAAGAATGAGTTGTCAAAGTTGAGGTTTATAAGAGCAGGAGTTAAATGAGAGCTAGGCCAATAGATCAAACGATTGTTGCTATTCTTAAAGAAAAAGTTTCTCTTTTAACAAATAAACTAAGGTCTCAGATGTATCTGAAAAGTTTAAGAATTGGCAAAATTAGGTAAGATCAAAAAACTTTCACATCTCAAAGAGACTTAGTCAGAAGCATCTGAGAGATTGCTGTAACTTTGTCATTCATTGTGGATACTCCTTCTTGACTTACCTCATATCCCAAAAAACCAATTTATATTTGAATATGGAACATTTGAAGGGCTTTTATTTTTGTATAATTTTTCATACTCTTTAAAAACCTCCCTAAGGTTATCCAGATGGGCGGTGAAAGTGCGCAAGAATACAATTATGTCCTTGAGGTAAATTAAATGAAAGACCATTTTAAATTCCCTAATAAGCCATCTATTGATCTTTGAAAATAGTAGGGCATTGCATAGCTCCTGTGGCACCCATGTAGGTTCAAATACTCTTCGCTAGAGATAGGAGCACATTTTTATGATACTCCAGGGATAGTTCAATCTACTAGTTAACCCTTTGTTGAGATCTGTCGCCAAGGGATACTTTGACCAAATTAGATGTAAAGAGTCATCTAGAATAAGAAGAGGTAAATGTCCTTTTGAGTTATGAAAGCTAATTGTTGATAGTCCATGAAAACTCAACAACATCCGTCCTTTTTGTGGATTGATAGCAGAATGGAACCCGGAGTATAAATGGTACAAGCAGTCTGCCTCTAATAGTCCTTTTAACACAAGATCCTCTTGGGCCTCCTCTAATTTAGAATTTTGATAGGCTTAAATTTTAAGGGGGATGTTATTTGGTTTAAGCATAGTGGATTAATTCAGACATTTCCCATAATCAGACAGTTCCCTTAGATAAGATTATTCATTTTTAAAGGGATTCTGCGTCTTGTCATTCATTAAAAAGTAAGAGTGTTCCCAAAATTAGAACTAAGGAAATTGCAGAAGACGGTTTTAAGCCTAAGATTTGTAAAGTTATGAAGCAGTTTACATTATAATCTGCTTTATAGTAAAGTTCTTGATATAGGCAATGACTGCATACCATAAGACATAAGGATCCTGGTCAGTGAAAAATTTCTAATAAAGCAGAAAAAGATTTTTCATAGGTCTTATCCATGTTCCAGGTCACAACAAAACTTTCTTAAAAAAGGATTGCTTGTTTATATATATTTATAGAACATGAGTATGGGGAATTTGATTTTAACTTAGGAGTCCACCTTAACTTGAGAACATTGAGATATAATAAAGGAATGGATTTCATAAAAGGAAATCCATCCTTGACATCCATTGTGTTAAAGAAACTTATTATTAACACTATAGTTTTGTATTCTATCTAACAGATAGAGGTAATATAATCAATTAGTAAGTGACGCTTTTTTGAGACCTCGTTTTTAATTGGGAAGTTGAATAACAGTGGTACTAATATGCCAGAAAAGATATTTTTTTTCTTATTACTAAATATACATGTTGAATAAGTATGTGCCAAAATGAATTCCAGCCTGTAAATATGGATGCCTTAGCAGCTGCAACATTTGAAACAGACTATTGAGATTCACCTTATCAGTGTTAAATGGTATGGAGAGGGTAAGATACTTTATTCATATTGCAGTTGCTAGTTTAGGCGGTTGTATCTGGATTAATATATAAAGTAAATTTTTCATAGGGGCATTGAGGAAAATCTTTTTAACTATCCTAGAAAGAACATGAACGTGAGAATGAAAAAAAATCTTAAAATAAATTTAAAATAAGAAACTTTCTGGGATATATTAAAGAAAGTAACAGATTCAATAATGATCTGACACCCTACCATAGAAAGGGTGCTGGACTTTGAGGGTAGACTGATGGGAGGGGAGGCTTGGGTCAACAATGGTATCCTAATTTGAAATCGCTATTCTTAACAGTTCACATGAGTATTTGATCTGCACATCTTTAATTATGGGTTGCAGTTGCATTTGATCATCTAATGTTATGAAAAAGTTCAATCCTCATTCCAAACATCTGATTTTGCTTTGCTGTTACCCAACCTTGACAGAATCAAATCCTGTTGCTTGACAATGCACCTGAGGTTGAACCTAGGCAGGAACTCATTTGTAAAATTTTTGCACCTGGTGTTACTCCAGGTATTAATTTTTCCAACTGAGGGCGCCCCTGTGGGAGCTTTCTATCTAATAAGTGGTTTAGCCCTTGCAACAATCATTTTGAGAGATGTGCTAAAATAAATGCAAACTGATTAATCTATTGAAAGTAGTGTTCTGCTAATTCTGAAATGATAGTGGTAGTAGCTTGGGAAGTTGCTCTGGGGTGGAGGGGCAAATAAGGAGGGACAGCTGCTATCCATCTCTTTTTTAGTACTAGTGAGGCCCAACCTAATGAGGGAGGACGTCCATGCATTTTCATTTACATTGTACAAAATAAAGGGATTATCATGATAATAAAATCCTGACATGGTGCTGCGTCATTGAGCCTAGGCATCCATATTAGTAGGGAAAGAGGGGTTGGAGAATTTGAATATGGTGCCAGTTTCTTCAGGTGGTGGGTAAAGACGGATAAAATGGGGGTTGGAGCATCAACGGCGTGGGTCATAGGGTGATAGAGGTGAGGATTTTCCATGTCAATGAGGCCAGCATTGTACATCACCTCAAAGTATTGAGCAAGCCATTGCTCAGCAAAAGTAATGAGTTCAGGCACATAAAGAAATAACTTGATGCGCTGGCAAGCTTGAGGATAACTAGGATCAATAAGTGAAGCTCTCATCACATTAATGAATGCGCAACATACTACAAACGCAAGTTCTTAAATATCAAATATAGCTTTTTCATGGAAATCACTGGGGAAATTAGGGATGGTAATGCCCTCAAATAGTGGCCCATCACCTTATGCAGGGCTAGGCAGAGGAAAGAGTTGTTGGAGGCAACAGCTGCTTTTACAGTTTTTTATGTGTACTTTTGTAAACTATACAGCCATTGAAAGGTCAGAAAAGTGGTTTGGAGTCAAATTGGGGATGTGTCAAAATTTCAGGTCATTTAGAGTCGGGTTTAATTAAGTTTTGCCATTCTTGTCATTGATCAATTTAATAAACCTCAAGTGGATTTGGTTTGTCTAGTGTTGGGCCAGCAACAGGAGTTGGTTGGGTTGCAGGAGCTTATTGGCTGTTTACAATAGATCATTGCAACTCTGCCGGTGCTTGCACTGCAATATGCTAGGAATATATTTTGCAGATGAACTACAATTGGGAAGTGCTGTGGGAACAGCACCTGCAGCAGATGTTGGTAGGGGATGAAGGACTAATCATTATTTGAAAAAGATTTGGCAAGGCAATAGTGGAGCTGAAGCCAGAGATAAAGTAGCGTAAGCAGATTCAGAAGAAACTTATGGGCACTTGCACTTAAAATGGTCAAGTTTAAAGCATAATGGACAGATGGCACAGCCATTTTTGACGCGTGCCCAGATGGGAGATCAGGGGCATATCGATCATGACGCGGGGGTATCACAAATTTGGGTTTTTTGATGGACGGAGAAGATTGTTGTAAGAGTGTGAGGTTCTGCAAGATGATCATTGGTACTGGGAACGTAAACTGTAGCATGGTGTCAGTGCTGTAGACTGACAAACCTTCTATGATTTTGTGGCAGAGGCGTTTGGGGGAGAGGTGGGAGGGCAAGCATGCAAACTGGACCACCAGTGTGGCCTCATCTGGAAGACAAGTTTAAATTTTTGTAATGGATGCATTCCTAAAACTAATGGAAGCTGTGCTGCCGCCATGATTTGGGCTTCACAGATAAGCCAAGGTCAAAGTATTCCTTAAGAGGTGTAAACCTATAAAATGGCGGGCAATAAATCAGTGTGGCAATTTTAATGATGCCTGCACTTGCGTAGGGAAGAGATTTTTTCACTTGACTAAAGGCAAAAACGCAGGAGCTCTAGGGAGCGCCAAGTGGCTTTTAAGCACCACTTGGGAGTGCGCAAGCTGATGGTCTAGGTCCCAAGGCGGGATGTAGCGAATGAACGCATTTGGGGGGTTATCTGGGCCAGCCTTTGAGCATTTCATCAACGTCCCTTAAACACCAGGAGGCGGCGCATTACTTCCCCATGCAGGGGCAGCGGGAAATGATTTCGTTAACATAGTCTTTAATTGGTTCAGGAAAGAAGGTTGGTGGATGGTAAAACTTTTTTAAATTTTAGATTCAATAATAAACATAATCACATTGAAAGAAAGATTGATATTGTTTACCATCTCTCATCCAGGGTGGGCCTTATATCATAAAGATGGGTAAGAGGGAGAGTCTTAGTATTGACACCTTTTTAATTCTAAAGGGATGAAGAGTTCTATCCAACTTAACATTTGGCCCTGGAACCTTGCATTACCCAATCCTATAATAACATGATCTACGGCCCCTTCTGGGGCTTGAACCAAAGCTAGTTCCTTTAAAGTACTGGTAACTTGAAGGCTGCAATGATGAGTGGCTTAGATGAAGAAGAAGCTGGAGCTTTATGTTTTTCAGCGTGAAACTTAGTTATCAACTCCTGGCAGCTGGGACAATCTTTGGAATCATCCAGTTGTTCTCATAAGCATAGTACCTAACTAGGAAACTAAGTAGTAAATCCTGCTCTTCACCCTATGGGAGTCCAAGGTTCTTTCCACCTAAAAAAGGGGCTCCTTCTACCATGATAGTCTCAGCATCCACTGTCTTCTTTTCTTTAAAGGGGGAGTAAGATGATGCGTGAAAGGAGATGTGAATTTTCCAGTGAAGAGGAAGTTCCAAAAAAAGATTTGATATTTGACACCTTAGATATAGTAAAGAGGACTGCTTGTTTGCAAGCCGACTTATGACAAGGCACTTTGAGGTGAATATTTTCTATATGAAGCATGACCAAATACCCTAATTGATTGTCTGGAGTCTCAGGGCATTTTTTGCGAGATGTTTGGTATCATTAATTAATTTAGTAAACTGTTGTTGAGCCTGGAGGCGCACCTTCTGGACGTGCTTAGTAAATTTGTCTGCAGCTTAGATACTGCTGCTAATCCTGGAGCCAAGGGTGAATGCGTGATTGTAACCCAAGTTAGCATACATTGGTGATGCCCCTTTGAACTCATGTATGGAGTTATTATATGAAAACTTGGACAAAGAGAGGTCTGCTTCCCATGTGTCTTGAAGGCAGTAGCATGCATAAAGATACTGCTCAAAGGTCTAATTGGTTTGTTCTGTTTTTCCATATGACTAAGGATGGTATGCGGTGACCTTCAGGGTTAATCTTTAAATTATTGTACGAAGCCTCCAACCTTAATAAATAGTGGCCCTATGTTGAAGTTTTGGCCTACTTCAGATAGGCTGGTACTTCTTCTGTAGTAAGTTGGAGTTTTGAGCGTCTATTTTATGAAGACAATAGACCAGATGGTGACAATAGTCAAGATATAAACTCCTTGAAATCGAAACTCAAAGCTGTGTTATTCTGTTGTTACTTGGACTATGGCTCGCTGCCCAGATCATTCTGATCCTAAGTAAATTCTTGACAAAATACAACATAAAGTATTGAATACAAAAATATGGATTACAAACTATAAACTTGTGGTAATAATCCATTGTACTTTTTTAGTATCAACTTGCGGATAATCTATAGGATTCAATGTTAACCACAGCTTACCCATGACGCCTCATTTTTAATGGCACGTGGCCAGAGGAACTGGTAATAAGTTTATCTGAGGGTCTACAATCCTTACAACTTGACGCATCTCACACGGCTTCAGGGTCAGTGTCAAACTTGTAAATATCTCAAGATAGCGTTTCTGACGCATCTTCAAATATTTGAACTGATGCTACTCTCAAGTAATTGGCAGCACATACCAAGGCGATTCATACCATTAATTAGTAATTAATTTGATCATAAACTCAATAGACATTGAAAGCTAATTTCAACATAGACCAACAAAGCCCATGAGCCCAAGTCATCAAGTTGACTAAAATTATTAAGTCCAACTTAACCAACAAAGCCATTGGGCCCATATATCTATAGTTGAATATTAATAAGTGGAATCGCTAGGCCAAGGATCCCAAGCTTTGCATAAGCATTGGATATTCCTGATCCATAATCAATGATATCTTTGATATGATCCATATAAATTGAGCATGTTAACATTATTATTACCTATCAAATATTCAACGATTAGGTCCAGTCAACTTCTCTACACTTCCCCCGCCTTGACTGGATAAAAGCGGCGGGTACCCTTCTTTCTGGGTCACAGTGTCTAACTTCTTGCAATCTTCAAGTATGAACAATATATTGATAGCCTTTTGGCCTCGGACGAATGAGTCTTCTTAAGACTGAGAATTCCATGTGGCATGCTATGGTCAACTTGATGACGTGTTGCATTCAATTCCTCAAGCTGGATTGACCAGCTATGCTTCCACAGAACTAGAGAGTTTGGCTTCACATCATGCTGCGATAACAATAATTGATGAACCTGAACAAGCCCCTTGGCTTCAAGTACTGCCCAATGAACATCCCAATGGGTCAAGCGGGATCCTCCTTTGACTCTCTCCTTGACTCTTCAGGCTTCTGGAGTCAGTCAGCCCCAAGAAACCCTCATCCAGCATTGATTCGCTTCAGATGGGGATCTCCTTCCTGACTTCTTATTCTCCCTTTTTCAAGTCTTCCCTTCCAACAATCTTAATTCTCCTTATGCACAGGCAGTGTGGCTTCATTGGGTTTTGAGCTCAATCTGATGACAGAACTTGTAGATGCCTACTTGTCATCTGCACTTGCTAACAAGCCTAAGGTTGCCAGATTCAATATTTTTGAGGCCAATCATGCTCTTATTTTTGCTAACTTGGTTTCTAGGCTTTGGTGCGAACCCAATTCAGTACATAATGATTTACACGTCTTGTTGGGCCTCAAAACTTGGGTTTCAAAGAATCAGCTCGTCCTAGTACTATACTGAGCCCTTTGAAAAAGCCTGGCGAAAGGGCTTCCTAAATTTCTTTCCCCAGATGGCTCTTCTGGGAGCGTGTGTTCACTTGCCTCCTTCCTTGCTTTCCACCTAAAACTGGGCCCAACATGAGCAGGGTTTTATATGAAGCCCAATTTCAGATGTATTGTGTAAAAGTGATCCTCCCCCCAGTTTACCCCTGTCTTGTAAGCCTTCATGCCTACTTTATCTTCCTTTCTGCAGCATTTACTCCCAAGTAGAACCTCTCTCGCCTGTTCCAAAGTCCCTTCCAATGGTTTTTCGCTTTAATTCAATGGTATTTCCTAAGCTGACTAGGCCAGCATATCTGGTTCCAAGCCTTTTTGGGTTTATTGCATCTCTGACAGGGCCAGGATAGTTGATACTTGTATGAAATTTGCATTTCTATGATGCCACTACAGGATTCTCCTGTTTGATCTCACTTCCTCCCCATCACAAAGGTGGGTTATCTAGTTACAATAATGACAAGGCATCAAATCTATGAATTAAAGTTTTGATGTTTTATAAAGTTTAATTTATTAAATTTTTGTCTTTTTTATCTTTATATTACTATTAGATTTTTTTCTTTTTTTATTCTTTTGGTATTTTTATTACTCTTTATGATACAGAAGAAGGAACTTAACATGTACTCGATTTACAACCCAGCCACCTTGATCCTTAATGGTATATATGTCTTCAGACGATTTCTCCAATATAATAAATGGACCTTTCCAAAGTGAGGCTAGCTTGTGCACACAGGCTGCGCTATGAGTGTCGCAATATACTACTATATCTTCTTCCTTGAACTTAGTCACCATAATCATTTAGAATCATTGTAGCTCTTCTGAATAGTTTTTTGACAAATTGTATTTTTCTAAGCTTCAGATTGCGACTTAAGTAGGGTCATTGCTAGTTGCTCAACATAATTTATCTAGGTTAATTTGCTTCAGTTGAACTGATTACTGAATATAATAATGGAGACAGAGCGGTCTGTCTACCATACAGAAGTAGAAACGGATAGTGGCCTGTGCTGCTGTGGTGTCCAATATTGTACACAAACACAGTAGCACTAATTAAAGTTGCCCATTGTGAAGGCGCCAAGGCTTCGTTTTTGCATAAAATGCCAACTAAAGTGCCATTAACTTTCTCTATCATACCATTAGTCTCATGATGGTACAGTCTTGACAACACTCCTTTGATAGATATCAATTCATTTAACTGTTGCACCATCTGGGAAATAAAATTTGTGCCATTATTGTCAAGATCTTCTGTGGGCATCCGTGTTTAAAAATAAAGCTATCCATAATTAACTTGGCAGTAGTTAGAGCCCTACCGTCTTAAATTGCTTTCACTTCCACCCATTTTGTCAGATGGTTGATAGCAAAAATTATGTATTTGTTGCCTAGGCTACTCACAGGCAAAGGGCCAACTACATCAATTGACATGGTATGCTAGGCCCAGTTGGGTTTGATCAAACAATATTTCACATTGACTTCATAGGCTTTGCAGTTTGGCATAAATGACATTTATCAATTACGTCTAGGATATCAAATTGCATGGAATCCCAATAGTAACTAGATCAAATTAATTCTAGCTTTTTGGTCAGTCCTCCATGCCCATGGCCTTGTAAGCTTGAGTAATAATCTCCATTTGGTCTGAAGGTTTGGGAATATTTGACTCTGCCCCTTAAGCTTGTATAAAACACCATTCTGATATCTGGTGTCAGTTAATCTTTATTGATCGCCTTTTGTACTTTAGGTGGCTCGTCCCCATACTTTAAAGTAATTATTTTTTCATAAAGCATATCAGCCAAACTACTCAGGATAGCTACAATAGGAAGTCACGATAATCCATTTGCATTTTGATGGGCCGCTCCAGCTCTATGAATAGTTTAATAGTTGTATGTCTCTTAATTCATTTCCCAGCGGGCTAATCATCCCTCAGGCTTCTTGAGATTGTGGAGCCATTATAATGAGCTGTGAGCCGGCACTATTTGAAACTTGGTGCCATAAATGTACACCTAAAATTGTTTACAAGCATAAATGACAGCCAAACATACTCTCTCAGTTACTAATTAATTACACTTATGCTTATTCAGCATCCTACTGCAATAAGCGACTGGATGCTTTTCACTGTCATCCCCAATCTGAAATCACACACCCCCAATCGCAGTCAATGAAGCGTCAGTTTGTATGATAGAAGGCCAATAAAAATTTGAATATTGGAGTAAAGGCGCTGTGCTCATTGTGGTTTTAAAGCCTCAAAGGCTTGTTGGCACTCATCTGCCCAGCAAAAACGATCTCCTCCTTGTAGTAGATGGAATAGGGGCTCAGCAATCCTTGCAAACACTTTTATGTATCTTTGATAGTATCCTACCATACCTAATAATACTTGAACTTCCCTAAATACTCATCAGAGATTGCATTTTTAATTGCCTCCACCTTTTGAGTTTGAGGCCACAAGCCCTTGGAGTCAATGATGAACCTAGGGTATTCCAATTGTTCTTTAAAGAATTGACATTTTCTAGTTTTTATCTTCAGATTGGCCTTCAACAGCCATTTGAACACATGTTCAAGGTGCTTCAGATGTTCTGAAAACGTTTGTAAAAAGACATTAATGTAATCCAGGTACACCAGTATGCAGGATAAATCAAGGTCCCCCAAAATTGTGTCCATTGCGCGCTGAAAGGGTGCCGGCGTGTTACACAGCCCCTGTAACATGTGTGTCAGTTGGAAAAGCCCTTGAGCAGCAATCATCGCTCACTTTTCCTGCTCCTCTTGAGGCAGTTAAATTTGCCAATATCCTGAGATAAAGTCCATTGTGGTATAATACTTTGCCCCTCCAAGACAGTCCAGAGCATCATTAATTCTGTGTGACGGATATGAATCATTTTTGTAATTGCATTGAGGCATCAATAAACAATCACAACTCAATTTCTGCCATCTTTTTTCTTTACAATTAAAACTGGGCTGGCCCACGGGCTTTTAGAGGGCACTATAATTCCACTTTTCTGAAATTTGTCTAGCTCTTCTCTGACTATTTCGTCACTAGCCCTGGGGCACCGGATTAGCCTCATTCTAATAGGCATATGGTCCCCAGTATCAACAAAATGCTGTACTCCTTTTGCAAAGCCTAAATCTTGCTTATCTTTGGTGAAAAATTTTGGAGTATCGTTCAAACAACTCTAGTGCTTCATTCTTCTGTTGTTCTGATAATCCAGTAAACGATTCTTGGAAACTTATAGTATGTGCCCCTAAGGCTTTTGGTCAGTAAACTGACCTCAGATAAATTGCCAAATTTGACAGCTGCTTTTAACTCATCACTCAGAAACAGATGCACAAATGGGACTACTTAATATTTCTTGACCTTTAATAATTATTCTAGTCAAATTTACTAACAATACATTAATTTCCCCATGCCCTAATATAAGTATTACAGGCGATACACTAGGTTCCATCTTAGATTAATTGCAAGGAGATACAACCTCTTTATATAGTCCTTCTGGAATACCCATTATGGTCCCAGTCCTCATAACCAATTGATGGCCTGAAACTATTGCCACATTCTTATTCACCTGTAGAGGTATACCTCATTTTTGTTTATAGTAGTTGACATGGGACGGCTTTGATTTCCCTGCTGAATATATCCTACTGGTATTATCCCATCAGCATAATATATATTGATAAAGTTTTTGCGATGACTAGTGGGCTTTGTATTGTCACAAGAGTAATAAATTGGAAGTGATTGGCCCAAGATGCCAAGATGTTTTCTTTAAATTGCATGAGATCCCAAAGGCCCTTAGAAAACTAGTTCCAATTAATAGGCCATAATTGGCATTGGGAATCACTATTATGGTGCAGCTACTACCAAAGCTCCAAATCGCAGTGGCAAGGCGCTGTAAGCTCCTTCACTCTTAGTACTGTTGGGTTTGCGGTCCCATATTCCCACTTGTGATCAATGTCTGACGCAGTTTTAAATTTTTACCAATTTTGTGGAGACAATGTTTACAGGTGCTCCGCTATCAACAGTAGGCAACAACTTTGATCTTAATGACCAAAATATCCACGTTAGTGCACTCAGGGTAATAAGAATCAATAGAGTTTACTAAGTGATTATGGGAAGAATTCAAAGTGTTAAGAGTGTGCTTCAGAGTATTTCTGATACTGGGACATTCATTGATGAATGTGTCAATTGGCATAGCTATATTCACCCCTTTCAAGCTTGGGGTATCTTCTGCACTGCTCAGCCCTTTGGATGGAATATTCTCAAGTATCTGTTGCACATACAGTTTAACAAATGCTTCAGAGGCTTCAGGTATGAAAACCTTACTCTGAGAATGAGTCACCGCCTGTACATTTGTAGAATCTTCATTTGATACTAAAATAGAGTTTTTTTCATTGGTAAACAAGGCCCAGTGACCTAAACATTCTTTTCAATCAGGTGGGACTGGTGTTTCTGGCACAATAGAGCGTCCCACATCTATTGTTCTTGTTTTTCCCTCCTCCTGAACGTTATTGAGAAGGATTACATTGACATCACGCTGACTGCATTGGGAAGCAAAAAGTCTTTTAAAATTGTAGTTATGGCAAGTAATTTCATTCATTGGGAGTGGGGCCCTTGTATTTGAGGTTTTCTCAGTTTTCACAGGCGTATCACTGTCAGTCTTCTTATTAAATTTTAATTTTTTCCAGAAGAGGCAGCAGGTTCTTATCTGTACCCAGTAATATGAGGGCCATATTTCTGTGAACATCTGCACAAATAATCAACCAATTCGGATGTTTTGAGGTTTTGCACATAAGCAGGCAATAAAGTGTTTGACAAATTTTAGTAAGTTATACTGCATGTTTTAGCGCAATCTTGGCATCAAAATTAACCATAGCCTTTGCGCCTAGGAGAATTAGAGCTTTGTGATAGAATTGCTCCGCAAATTTGTCAATCGTTTTATCTTTCTTATAGCAAATGTTCATAAACTTAGATTTTCTAGTTGACATTCGTTCTGGACCTCCAAATTCACGAAGTACAGCCTCTTTGACTTTGGCATAGGTTGTTTTTTTGTCAATGTGAGGCATAATTAACTCAATTCTCCACTCATTCAAGAAGTTGATCATAGTGGCTGCTTTGTTATGGTCACCCACCGCAATACTGGCCATTTCAAAGCGTTTGACAAGTGTGGTTAAACTTTCATTATTGTCAATAGCAGGCGGGCTCTCTGGTTTTTAATTATTGTTTTCCTGTCCACAGTTATTATGATTACTTCTTTGTTGGTCTTAGCCAAGTGTACTAGGGCGCTGAGGCATTGTATCCTGGTTTGAGGTGTTAGGGTTGGCCAACGCAACCATATTGATAGGCATATGGTGACATGGAATAGCGTCCATTTTGGTAGCCATTTCTGAAGCTTCATCCATATAATATCTGGAAGAGTAACAGTCAAGTGGTTCATGGCACACTGGTAACACCTATCATCCAAAGCCTAAATTAATTGTTGAATTCATTTTCCCAATTGATACAATTTCGATTTTTAACTTTAATTTTGCAATTTCCTCATTCAAGCTAGTAGTTTGTAGTTGCAAGATGAAATTACTTGTTTTTTTAATTGCCTTCTTGCAAAAGTTTATTTCTCCATGAAGAATATTGTTTGACTCGTTAATAGAGGTAACATCCTCATTAAGATTATTAATCTGTTGATTAAGATGATCATTAGGGTCTTAAATTTTTTCATTTTCCTCCTGTTAGCCTTTAAATTGTGTGTACCAGTAGTTAAATTTTTTTGTGTATTCATCCTAAATCTGCGAAATTTGGGCGCTGAGTCATTGATACTGGTCACGAAAATTCATCATCATGGTTTAATTGCTCCTCTTGGTTTTCATGATAAAGCCTCATGAAATCTGAAGCATTAATGGAAGTCTGAGTGATATTTCTAACCCAAGATTCGATAACTCCTCTTTTCTCCAAGAAGTTGTATAAATGGGATACAATCTGTCATTTAGCTTTTGTGCTAATTCTGCTACCTGATTTTTAGCTTAAGTGGCTAGGTTATAATTTGCCTCCAAACTAGAATGGACCTCAGCAAAGTTGGCTACTAATTTCTCATTCAAAATATGGCCTATCTGTCTGGAGTTGTGTGAGAAGTTTACCAACTTGGTGATGGCCGTGTGATGGCGGGCAATTGTCATCTGATAATTTCTGGAGGTGGGGTTTACAAATTCAGTTAAGTATTGGGCAATATTTTCTATCCCAATTAGTTTCAGATCTGAGCTACACTTAATTGATGATGAGCTGATATCTCATCCAAAACACATCTTTCTGTCATTGGTGATAAAAAGGATTACTACTATTGTCTGCGGGCCCTATCCCATTTAATACCCACAATACAACTGATTTTTAAGAAGTTCCTGCTCTTCAGGTGAGATGTGTTCATTGGGGTTTTAATGATGGGTACATCATTCTAACTAATCTGGGACACAGTCATTTCAGTATTCCCATTGGGCCAGTAATTGTTCAGAATAATTAATTGTGATTGCTCCCCTATTTGGCGTGGTCACCATCTGCATTCCCAGCCATGAGCACCATTTGTTGAAGTTTTGGCATACTTCAGATGAACTGGTTCTTCTTCTGTGGTAAGTTGGAGTTTTGAGCGTCTACTATATGGAGACAATATTCCAGTAAGTGACAATAGTCAAGATACAAACTCCTTGAAAATGACACTTTGGAGCTGTATTCTTCTGTCATTACTTGGACAATGGCTTTCTGCCCTGGTCCTTCTTATCCCAAGTAAATTCTCAATCTAAACAACATAAAAGTATTAAATAAAAAGCTTGTATATTAAAACTATGAACTTGTGTTAATAATAGATTGTACTTTATTAGTATCAACTTTGAGATAATTTATAAGGCTCAATGTTAATCATTACTTACCCATGATTCCTCATTTTCAATCGCACTTAGCCAAAGGAACACATGATAAGTTCATAAGAGGATCTACAATTCTTTTGACTTAGGGGCATCTCACATGGCCTCAGGGTTGGTGTCAAACTCATAAAATATATTAAGATAGCATTTTTGACACATCTGCAAATAGCTGAACTGATGCTACTCTCAAACAATTGGCTTCACATACCAAGGCGATTCATAAATAGTAATTAATTAGATAAAAAACCTAGTCGGCATCAAAATGCTAATTTTGACATAGACAACAAAGCTCACAACTTGAGTCATCAAGTTGACTAATACTACTTAATCTGACTTAACCAACAAAGCTATTGGTCCCATATCATCATAGTTGAATATTATTAAGTGGAATTGCTAGCCCGCAATCCCAAGCTTTGCATATGTGTAGGATATTCCTGATCCAAAATCACTGAAATCTTTGATATTATCCATAATAAATTAAGCATGTTAACTTTATTATGTCCCTATTAAATATCTGGTGAATAGGTCCAGTCAACTACTCAACACCCTCTAAAATGTATTACTTTCTGAGGTAAACCAAACAAAGAAAAAAAACCATGGGACACAAACAACCACGCCATATCTTCAGCAGTAATGGTTGTTAAGCTGGGGATGAAGAGGCGTATTTTGTAAAACTGTTTACCTCCATAGATACATCTTAAACCTGGGACACCAGAAAACTCATTGTAAAGTCCAATAATATAGAGGTCTATGCCCTTCATCCTTTTGGAGGGGGTATAGAAACCATTTTTCCTGTTTCAATTAGATTTAGAACGGTCACAATTTAAACAACCTTCTAGCCACGCAAGGACATATATTGTAAGACCATTCCAATCATAACCATGTTTTATCAGGTTAATACATTTCACGCCTGGGTGCCCCATGGTAAGGAATCATGCTGTTCCTTTATGTTACAGGAACGTAGGGAGAAAGAAATCTATAATATATCATGAAAATAAATTGCCCTAACTATCTGGTAATAGCATCCAGATGGCGCATTACCAGCACAATCTTCACCATATAGTCCAGACATTCAGCATCAGCTGCTTGCAAAGCCATCATATAATCCAAGAGAGGACCCTCTTCAGTACAAAGATTTTTTAGTGAGAGTGCTTGGCTTTATTTCAGTTTCTAGACTCAGTGGCAGGGGCGGTGCTTTTTGGTAGTTTAAAAACTTTTGGTTTTGGGTTTGACTTTGGAGCGTGAAGTGGTGAGTGCTACCACAGCAATGGCTGGGGGAAGGGGTGTCATGATTTTCTCAGTTAGGATTACTTTAACTAACTCAAAGTCGCCAACTATAGCATGTCCATTGGAGGGTTGCTGTTGGATTTATGGGGTTTTTTAAGATCGCTGGTGCTTTTAAGGCCTAAAAATCCAACAAAATAGAGGATTTAAACCACGGTTAATATAATAGATAATTAAACACTAAAAAGTAAAT
This sequence comes from Massospora cicadina, assembly GCA_022478985.1. Taxonomy (NCBI): domain Eukaryota; kingdom Fungi; phylum Entomophthoromycota; class Entomophthoromycetes; order Entomophthorales; family Entomophthoraceae; genus Massospora; species Massospora cicadina. The sequence goes on from JAKSZP010013213.1 coordinate 144,924, forward strand.
AGTTATGTTTTTTGGTTTTATTAGAGGTTGGTGGTAAGAAAGGAACCCCTTTAATAAGTCAAATAATGGGTATTTAAGTTGTTGAGGCTCAAAGTTTGGATTGCGTAGTAAAATCCAAATAGGAGATATTAATATTTGGCCTTTTGGATTTGTCAAGACTCACCTCGCATTTATGGAATGGTCAATTGTTGATAAATAGTATCAATCCATGAGGTAAGGTTTTTATGTATTATAATCAATTAGTTGTTGAAAAATATTTTCATCTGGCGAGGCCTCCTCCAACCCTATAAGAGGGGCCAGTCTCCATGGTGTTGGTTTTATTGACCGTGTAATATGAAGGGGATAGACCTCAGAAGAGATCCCTATATTTGGCTGATGATTTGGAACAATTTAATCACTTAAACTAATTTTGCTTACCTGATTAAAATTAAAAATGTTACCCTAATTTGCGTGGTTCCACAAGGAATCAACCTGGGCTTTTGGCCTATTAATTCATCACTTACCTCCAAACCAATATTTTCTAAACGTCAGACTTGTAATTGTCTGACATTACCCCCTTCAAGAGTGGTAGGAAGTGAATATGTTCACAAGAACCATCCATGAATGCGGTTAATGGTAAGGCCAGAAGCAAGGGAATTAATGTAATACTCATCGCCTCGCTTATATGTGACTACAAAAGGGCCTTCCCAGAATGATCCAAGGTTTTTCCTTTCTAGGGGCTAATTTTTAGTGGCAGTAGAGTTCCAAGTCCTCTATTTAAAAATAATGGAGTATTGGATGGAGCTCGTTTGCTGCTTGGCCTTTTTAGTAACGGTTTTTGCAAATTAGTCACCGCCTCAGGCCGTAACTAGATTATGTTCTGCGCCAACTTCTTCAAGGGTTGATCTGGATCATTCTGAGCGTAGAAAACATCTTTGGCTAGTAAAGCAGGCACCCCAGATTCTCACCCACATAACATACGGAAAGGAGACACCTTTTTGATGTGAGGGTAGCTGATATGGTAAGCCATGGGGCACTGGGTAAGTAAAGATCCCAGTAGAGAGGGTCAATATTGGCCATTTTCAGAAGTAAAGAGACCAAGGATTCATTTGCTCTTTCTACGACAACATTGGTAGATGGGTTATAGGGGGCTGAGAAGAGTTGTTTTGCTCCATGGAGTGGCGAGAAATTTCACCACTCAGGAGGTATAATTTTTACCATTATCATCAAGGTGACCTAGGGTCCAACCATGCCGCATAAAGATATATTGATGTAGGAAGGTGGCAGTGGCCTTAGCAGTCTTAGCGGAGAGAGCAACAGTTTCAATCCATCTGGTGAAATAATTAATTCCAATCTAGAATTAACGATTATTGCCGGTGGTCTGAGGTAGAGAATCTACCACATCCAAACTTATGATGTGGAAAACAAGTTGAAGCCCTGTGGGTTGATATTGATATCTTGTTTTAAAGTTGGATTGTTTTTTAAAGGTCAGAAAGGCATCCAAAACTTCAGTTATGGTTTTATGATGCCTTCCCAGTAGTAACGCTCTTTTACCCACTCATAAGTTTTGCGTACACCACCATGCCCCATGATAGTGTGATACTCTAAGATGACAGGTACTTGCTCTGATGGCTGGAGATAAGGCAACCAATCTACTACTACTTCTTATATAACGTCCAACTCTCCACCTTTGTGTTGTGGGAGTGCCATGCTAGCATCTTTATACAGATTCATATACATCAGCCCACGCATCAGGGGTCATTAGGAGGTCATGCAACCTTTCTTCTTTGCTATTATTAAGGTGAAGGACAGGAAGCTGCGTCAACCCATCAATGTTCATATGGCGTGTCCCAGCTCGATGCTCAATTTTCATACCTTAGTGCTGGAGCTTAAGAGCACACCGATTCAATTGCCCAGTAGGATCCCGCATATTCTGTAACCACCTCAATGAGGCGTGGTCAGTAATTATTTTGAAGAATGTCCCATATAGGAAAAAGAGGTAGTATTTGACATCTATCAGGACAGCCAGGCACTATTTTTCATTGACGTTGTAGTTGCGCTCCGCCTTGAAAGCATTTTGCTGAAGTAGGATACAGGATGATCAGCCCTTTTTCATACAACTGAGCCAAGATAGCTCCAACGGCATAGTCAGATGTATCCGTGAATAGCATAAAGGGCTTGCCATAGTCAGGGTGACAGAGGATAGGCCTTTTTTGTAATAGCTCCTTCAAGTCTCAAACGCATCTTTTTGTTCCGCACCCCAATGAAGTGGAGTGCTCTTAGCCAAGAAGCGACAAGGGGTTCACTGAGCTGGGCGAACTTAGTAATAATTTGATGATAATACTCCAACATGCGTAAGAATACCTGGATGTCACAAAGGGTTTTGGGCGCCGGCATCTTGGTTAATATTCAACTTTACCTTTTATAGGTTGTATTCTATCTTGTGAGATGGCGTGCCCAAGGAAGTCCAACTTATTTTGGAAGAAAGTACATTTTGAGGGCTTCAACTTTATGTTGGATGCCCGCAAGTGTTGAAACACCTCCTTTAAATGGATGAGATGCTCGCTGAACGTCTTAGTGAAGACTGTAATGTCATCAAGGTAGATAATCACACAGTTCAGCTTGATATCCTGGAGAATGTTATCCTATGTCCGATGAAAAGTAGCAGGTCATTAACCACCCCTGAGGTAGCCAAGTGAGTTGTAACAAACCCTAATTGCAGATAATGGCGCCATTCTCCTGATCCTGTGGAGAATAGTCCATCTGTCAATACCCTCTAGCCAAATCCATGGCGGAGAAGTATTTAGACCCAGAGAGTTGGGCCAGAGCGTCATTAATATGGGGGATAAGGTAGATGTCCTTCTTAGTGAGGCTTTTCAGCTTACAGTAGTCCATCACCACCCAATGACCTCCATTTTTCTTCTTTAGTGATAAAAGGGGGAGGACTAAGGGCTTTGGGAAGGCACCAACAACCCAGCATCCAGCAGCTGTTTGAGTTCATCCGCATCTGTATCTCCTCTACTTTGGATTTATGGTAGGGTTTGGAGAATATGGAATGAGCTTCCCCAACGTCAATGATATGAGCCCAATCCTTCATATGCCCATAATCAGTGTCAGAGGTGGATAAAGTGTCGCTATAGAATCCAGTAAGTTTTAGACCTTGTCAAGCTCAGCATGGTTTAGTTCAGCAGAAATATGAACAGTAGGAAGAGTGCATAGTTATTGGTCTGCGGGTAAACCCATATCCGCCATAGATATAATACAGTGAACTTATTGTATTACCTCAAGGGGAATCAGAATGCCTCTTCTGATCTCAGGATGCTTTTTTACAACCTTATCTTCTTGGTGAGATCCCCTAAAGGAAAGTTGATAGGTCATTGATAGGTAGGTTCTAGAACGCCTGGAAAAACTCTGGGCTAAAAGGACCAACTCCATCGATGCTGGTTAAGTGCAATAAAAATTTATGGGGGATTTGTAATATAATCTTAGTGTCAACTACCCGTTATTCACCCGCCTTGATTACTACATCTTCATAGGCATAGAAAGGGATACCCTCAAGGGCGTCCACTGATTGAGGCAACATTTTTGTGTGCCGTCCTGCCATGGTATAATGTAAAGATAAGGTGGAAGAGGGGAACTCAACTGTGCAAGCTATCTTTTTTGGTAAGCTCATCATTTGTCAGAATCAGGGGACCTCATATTTAAGCAGGGAGAAATAGCCCTGAATTAAGTTAATTAAGTCTTCATATTTGAGCATAACTGGGTACCAATGAGTAGATCATATGATTTGTTGGCCAAGGCCACCTCAGGAGCTGAAAAGAGGAGCTTCTTAAAACGAATGGGCAGAAAAGAGTAAGCTCCAATATCGCAAGTGTTGTTTGACCCTACAGTTTTAAACTCTTGTGTATAGTCTAGGTCAGGGGACAGCTTAATTTTTCATAAGCTTTTATAATACAACATTCATGGGGATCCAGTGTTAAGGATAGCAATGACTAGTACTCCACTGACAACAGCCTCTTACTTTTAGAGTCCCACCCAAGTTGGGGAGAGAGCGAGGACCTCCTTCAGCTATAGTATAGAATCAAGGCGTTTAGCAGTTTCAGGGAAATAATCCTGGATAGACTGCAGTATATACACACTCTGAGTAAATCGGATCATCTTATCAATGAGCTGGTCAGCGTCGCTGGTGGTATCAATAACCTCCAGACTCCTCATTACATGATAATATTCGTTTTGCGGGGTATCCTAGCCACATCCACTCTTTCTGAGTTCAATCAGTTAGGTACCTCCACTTCACCTGAGGCTCCTAAGACATAATGACCGATATCTTCACAAATCCCTTCAGATAGTCGTCAGAGGGATTCTAAATGCATGTCAATGACTCCATTGATTAGGAGGTAAGGTCAGAGCTTCCCTTGTGGCAGGGGAGGTCCTGGGGCGCTCAGTTACTTGGGTAACGTTTTGAGGAGACGCTGTGATAGATACGGCTCTACATTTAACATTTGATGCAGGGGTTTTTGGCTGTCCCATGGCTACAGGTTTTGAGCTAGAGATAGTAGGAGGAGATGCCGAGGGGGATAGTATCATGGAAGGAAAGGCTTCAACTACGCCAGCTTTGGGTTATTCAGCAGCTTTGTGCTTTTGGGAAACAGGTGGTTTTTCGTTTGCAAACTATTTATTTAACCCATTGTTAATTGAGGCGATTTGCACCTGAGAAAGGGATTTAGGCTGAAGAACAGGCTTTGAAACCACTTGGGAAGACCGCTCTTTAAAAGAGATGAGCAATGCAAAGGGACGACAACTTTATCAAAACTGAGCTTTTTGAACTGGAATATGAAGGGGGAACTGCCCCATCACAGCCATAATATTTGGGCTATCCTCACAGGGTGGAGGAGCCTCTTGTAGCAGCAGCTTTGCGGAAAAAGGGTTATAGAAGGAGGTAGACTAAAGTTGCTGTAGGGGTTAAAGTAGATTCTCTCCTCGTAGAATTTTGCATAAGTTCAAGTTCATGAAAACAAGCCACTGTTAGCAGAGTCTCTTTTATATCCCATATGATTTAGAAGGTGCGCTTGACTGCATAAATATGCATTGCTAAATGAGGATGAGACGCCAATGCAGCCATGATAACAGCAATGGCATCATCTAGAGGTAGCAATTTGGCAAGCAACAGAAATTGAGCTTTACTATAGATTCACTCAACAAAAGAGGGGATCGATTCTCCATTTTCAGGCTAAGGCGTGTAAAGGCCTTTTTTGCCTTCATAAACTCTGTGGGGAGCCAAATTCGTCAATAAGCGCTTGTTACATCTCGACCAAGTTGCTAAGATTTTCCATAGTGAAACCATTAACTTGATCCATATGACTCAAACATGGGAGGATATCTGGCGTTTTTGCTGATCAGTTGATCCTTCCATTGCAGATTTATATAAAAAGAGGAAGGATACAATACTGCTCTCACCTGGCTTAAACTTGTCCCTGAAAGGGGTTTGTGGATAGTGGGAGCGGCTCCATAAAGGCCTTGAGAGGGATGCAACTCAAGCTATTAAGTCATGACAAGGCACTAGCTAGCTGAAGTTCTAATGCAGTGATCCTAAACTCGGCTGAAGTGGGGAGGTTGGGAGGAGTAGTTTCCCCACCAAGCTCCATTTTTAAGAAGTTTATTGTGGTGTTCAGGCTCCCCTGTAGTGAGCACCACTTGTTGGATTCTTGGGGGTTTTAAGCTCATAGGTGCGTTTAAGGCCTAAAAATCCAACAAATAGGGGATTTAAACCATGTTATTATTAATGATAGATAAACACTAAAACTTAAAAGGCTGTGTTTTTTTATAATTTATAATGGTCATAGAGGGTATTAAACGAAACCCTTTAATAAGTTAATAATGGGTTTTTAATTTGCCAAGGCTCAAAGTTTGGATTGTTTAGTAAAATCCAAATAGGAGATACTAAGATTTGGCCTTTTGGATCTGTCAAGACATACCTCGCATTAATGGAATGGTCAATTGTTGATAGATAGTATCAATCCAGGAGGCAAGGTTTTATCTATTATACTCAATCAGTTGATGGGAAAATATCTTCATCTGTCAAGGCCCCCTAATCCTATAAGAGGGACCAGTCTCCAAAGCGTTGGTTGTATTGGCTGTGTAGTATGAAATGGAGAGACCTCAGAAGAAATCCCCAGATTTGGCCAATGATTCAAAGCAGTCTGATCACCCAAATTCATTTTGCTTGCCTGCTTCTTATTAAAAGTGTTACACTAATTTAGGGGTTTTACCAGGAATTAACCAGGATCTTTTGGCTAATTTTTTCATCATTTACCTCTGAACCACTTTTTCTAAACGTTGGTCTTGATATAGTCTGACAGTTGCAACTAAGGATGTCAGACAATATATTTGTTGAACCCTTGACAATCTCATATTTGAAAAATTATCATTAGTTCCCAATGTGTTCAAGTTTGTCTGTGGGAAAACTTCTGTGGCTTACAATAGTAAATGAGTGATTTGTGGTCAATACGCACTACTGCTGTGTATTTTAAATAAACTTTATAAGAGATACTGTTAAGGCATCAGAGACTAAGAAATGGAAGCCAACTCTATCATATTTGGCCAAGAACGCTCAGCAAAGCTAAACTTCCTTAAGAATAAAGCCATAGGATGCCCTTTCCCTCATGTTTTTTAACAAGATGTCTCCCAAATCAATAACTGAGGCGTCACATGACAAAATAAAAGGCTCGCCCTCTTCAAGATAACGCAAAACAGGAGAAGAGGTGAAAAAATCGTATATTGCATCAAAACCTTTTGACACTTTTGGGGTTTAAACAAAAGAGGTACTCTTACCAGTGAGGGGGTTTAGGGGAGATGCGAGCTCAGAGATGGCTGATGAAAACTTCTTCTAAAAAGGTGAAATTTCCAGAAAGCTACACAGTTGCTTCTGCCTTGCAGGAGTAGGCCAAGAAAGAATGGCATCAAGCTTTAAAGGTACAATGGCATGATCAACCTTCAATAACAGATTCCCAGGAATTGCGCTTTGTCCTTATAAAATTTGCAGCTGGAAGACTTTGCAACTAAGCCAGCTTTATGTAGGGCTGCCACTATGGCCACCAAACTATTTCCATGCTGTTTAGCGTTATATACGAGTGAGTTAAATTATCATCAGCGTAAAGATTGTTCAGAAGAAAGTGAGATCCTTAAAAGCATTGCAAATTTGACGCTGCAACGCTGCTGGCGCGTTATCAAGATAAAGGGCATAATTTTGAACTGATAATCTCATATCATGTCTTTATAACAGTCAGCCATTCCTTTATATACTTTAACCGCACTTGGTGGACTGCAACAAACAGATAAACTTTATAAAATACCTTAAACTTGAGAATGTCTTGAGAATGTCTTGGGAACTGTCAGTTTCTAATGGAAGGTGATTTGGATCTTGGACAAGGACATTAGTCAGGCGTCTATAGTCCACACATGTTCTCAGCGCACCATCTGGTTTCTGCGCGAAAACCACTAGAGATGATAAAGGAGAAGTTTTTTAGTCACACACCCTTATCTACCATGTCAACACTTCTAACTTTGAGGTTTTAAAGTTTTGTGCCAATATGGGTACAATAGGTATTTATTTCTAAAGAGATCAACTGCCAACAGGAAGTCTAGATCAAACTTTGAAAGTTCAGGAAGACAGTTGGCATTTTCAACAAGGTACATGCCTTTGTAAGGCCCCAGGATATTTGACAAAGTGGGAAAGGTCAGGTATAGCATTGGAAGCATAGTGCTTCACTGCTTCTGCCACCGCGTTACCTGTAACCAAAGTTAGTACTATGGGGGATTTTATCACAGTATTTATGTGTGGTGAAAGCCATCATTTTATGATCTAGATCAATACTTACAGACATTTGGAGCCACCAACAAATTCCCAGGGTCACTGAATGCAGCAACTCAGGGGTAGCAGAGAAGTGGAATAAAACACGTGTTCATGTTATTTGAACTTGAGAGGCTTACAGAGTGGCATTGTGATCATAGTGATGCAGTATGCACCCAAAATGGAGGCTATGTAGTAACTGAGAGACAAAGTCTACACTACTTCAAGTTAGTGTGATTCCTAGTTGCATCGGTGTCCACCAAGGCATTTAATGTGTCTTTTCGATGCCCAAAAAAAAATTTGCGTAGGGAATATGAAATAAGCACGGTCATATTTATTCAATATGGTGAGGGAACACATGCAAGTTTCTGGTTGCTCACCCACAGGGGGCTTTTGGCTCCGCTTGGGTATAGGTACAGACTGAGTGGACATAGCTGCCGCTTGTGTTTAAGATAAGGAATTTTTCTCAGGATTGGATGGATCAGTTGAGGGCTGCCCTTCTGAAAGATCATCATAGAATTAGGTTTTTCTGATTCTCATATTCAATCTGTTCTGATAGGGAGATATGAGAGGTAGATATATCTGATTCTTTTGGATCTATAAAAAAACACCTCCCCAATAGTACTTTAATGACATTTTTATTCTCAAGAACCTCTAATAAATATGCCTCATCCACTTCTTCTGATTAGTATTCTTACTCTTCCCTTATCTCCTCTTTTGCAACTGGATAAAAACCTCATAGAGGTTTAGGACTGAAGGTAAGAAATACCCTGGGAGTACACTTGCAAGGTTCAAATGTATTAGGGTATAAAGTACAAGAAATTTGAAAGGAGCTCCACTGAACAGCTTTCCCCCTGCTGTTCTTATCCGTGAACATTAGATGGGTGCAACCCCAGAAAAGAGGCGCTAGTAGGATTGATTTATCATAGTTTCCTAAGTCTCCCACAACAGGAATTTTTGTGTGAGCTAAAAAAAGATTTAAACTGTTTATCGCCAAACCATAAAGGCTTGGAAACACAGCATAAACAGGAAATTATATGAGAGGGTTATTTTGTTAGGATAAATTTTAAAAGAATTCTGGACTGTAAGTTGAGTGCCTTATCAGCCATAATAACAGGCACAGTCTATTGAGATGCGCCTTATCAGTGTTAAGTGGGTCGGAGGGTAGGACTCTTTTAATATTGCAATTGTTAGTTTTGGCGGCTGTAGTTTAATTATCACCTAAGAATAACTCTTTCAAAGGGGCAATAAGTGGGACCTTGATTAACTCTAAATTTAGAGAACAAAAACTTATCTTTAAAGACTAAATTTTTATAATAAATAAAATTAAATCAAAAAGTTTCTAGGAGGTATTTTAGTGTAATTAATAAATAAAACAATGATCCAACACCCTACCATAGAAAGGGTGCTGGACTTTGAGGGTAGGCCGATGGGAGGGGAGGCTTGGGTCAACAATGGTATCCTAATTAGAAATCGCTATTCTTAGCAGTTCACATGAGATATTTGATCTGCTCATTTTTAATAATGGGTTGCAATTACATTTGATCATCTAATGTTATAAAAAAATTCAATCCTCATTCCAAACATCTGATTTTGCTTTGCTGTTACTCAACCTTGACAGGATTGAAACCTGTTGCGTGCCTTTGGCACCTTAGGTCAAACCTAGGCGGGATTAATATTAAATTTTTCGCACTTGGGATTACCCCAGGTATCAAATTTATTCAATTTAAGATGCCTTTGTGGTATCCCTCTGTTTAGTAAGAATTTTCCCTGCGACTTTCATCTTAAGAGATATTTTAAAATCAATGTTAAACTGGTAAATCTTCTGCAAATAATGATCTTCTGATTGTGCAATAATAGTTGGATTAGCTTGTGAAGTTGCGCTGGAGGTTAGAGGGGGCAAACAAGGTGGGACAGTTGATACCAATCTGTCATCCATGGAATGCCTAGATCTGAAAGATAGGTAAGAGGGAGAGCCATAGTATTGACCCCCTTTATAGTTCTATATGCATGCATAGTTATATACAACTTATTATCTGTGTCTTGGAACCTTACAATACATTTAAATTCTCTCATAGGATAAACTCTGATGAGTAAATTAATATCATTATTTTTAAGGTTCTTGCAGGGCAGTAATCAAAAAGCTTTTTTAAATAAAATCTTAGAAGCAAGGCAGAGTATAATCCAATAGCTTTAGTTGGTTGAGCTTTACCTGTTCCATATTCAGACATATGGATTAATCTAGGAGTCATTTTTCCTTTTTAATAAGTTGGGAGGATATGACATCAATTGGGGATCTGATGTCAATTATATCTTAATTTATCTTTATAGACTACTACTTCTAACTTTACAACTAAAGTTCTAAATTATACATTGACTGTTAGGAACAGTCAGAGGGAAATTTTAGTGGTAGTCCGAGGTTTAAAGACAAATTTTGGGGTATTTAACTTGTTTGAAGCTTTTCAAGTAAGGGAAGACTTTTGCTAGTGAAGATGACTTTAATAATTTATTTAAGTAATTGCTCAATATAAGTTAAGATAGGTATCTAACTGTATTAAATAGAAGTGGGAACGGTGACTTCTATGGGGCAGCTAGATAAAAAGTAGCTGGAAGTATTAGGCATGGAACTGGTAGTTTGAGGCACTTGTGATTCATCAATAGAGGGAGAATCTCGACTTAAAGTGACCATTTTTGCTAAATATTTATGAGGGCAAAGAAACAGCTAAAAATTGTGGTAGTATGATTTCCATATTCAATACTTTCTCTGTGTAGGAGAGCTAAAGAAGTGACACATATAGAATGTTGGGTCAAGTTTTTGGTGAAGAACAAAAAGGAACAGCAGTCTTAAAGAGAATGGGAGTAACCTCCAGAAGAGTTTTTAATTTGCAACTCGGAGGTAATATTGTGCCTAACCTCCTTAAGGTACAAATGGATATTGGACATGGTTTAGAACACAGATAAAGCATCTATGATGGCGTTTTCTTTGTGAGTTGATTCCCCTGAAACTAAGATTTGAGTAAAAAGATAGAACCTTTGGACGAAATTGTTGATAGATTTTATCAATTGCTGCTAGTCCACATGAAAACCTGTTTTTGGTTTTTCAATTATAATCAATCCTGAATTATCTTATTAATTTTGACTTAACATTGGCCCTATTGTGGCACTTTACTAGATATGGGACCATAATATTAGCAACTTGGCTAAGGCAGTTTAATATTATATTAGGTTTTTGATGATTTGTAGTCTCCTCCAGAGTATACTTATAGCAGTAAAGAAAGAAAAGGAAACTTTATTACCCTGGGGCATAGTTTTTATAAAATAGTGCTTAAATGAGTTGTCCAAAGAAGTTGGTAGATTACCTCTTGGATGGACGCAGGAGGTACACATAAGCCTAAGAGTATTTGGTGTCACGGGGGTACTTTTGCAGTTAAATGGCATCTACCAATGGCACAAAGTATTCATTATTATAATAAAAAAGTCATTTTTCTAGTGGCATTGATGAATGGCAGTTTTGTAAATGAAGATCTAGACCAACTGTCTAACTTCATTTTTGACAAGTAGTCTTTTTGAGCTCAAGTTGTGCTGTTTGAGAATAAGATTCTCTACTCAAAAGATATTAAAAATACAGGTGATGTTTCAAGGTTTTAATTTTCCCATATTGAGTGGATAAAAGGTTTTCACACCAAAAAGCTTTTATCCAAGGTGAGTTCTCTCCCACTGGCAACGCGTCTTAACTTGGTGTCTAGCAGTTGCACTTGCTACAACAGGGATTTGAGTCTGTCTACTAGAATTCTCAAAAGTTACTGAGCCCTGGAGGCACAGGAGTCCCAGGGGGCCAGGTCTTCCCAGGATACCATGACGTCCAAATGCACCAGGACTTCCAGGTGGCCCAGGATTCCCAGGATTCCAGGAGGATTAGTATCACCCAACATCTCCCAGAGGAGCAAAAACTAATATTATCCAGTATTTCCTGGGTTTATGAATTCTTTCATTAGTATAACAGAGTTGATAATCCGCAATTCCTCTTAGAGTGTTGATCCAAGATTATATTTTAGTTGTGCAAATTATTATCTGTTTTTGGAGAACACCCTCTATATTAAATGAATGGTGGAGAGTTCAGAATCTATATATTTAATTAAGTCTTCATCAAGGCGAGTTAGTTGAGATTTCACGTCATTTAAAAAATTGACATTTTTAAGTATTACACTCTTATTATCTCTACTGAAAGTGGAAGCAGAGTTATAGAATTAATGAGTTGTCTATGTAAAGTTTCTATAAAAGGTTAAGGTTTTTTAGTATTTCTTGAAAATGAAATCTTGCCACCTGCAATAGATAGGATAGAGTTAGGTAAACAAATTGGCATAATAAGTCCTAAGTATGGCCTACTCTAATTTGACAACGGTGAGGGTCGCAGTAGAGCATAGATTTATTATTGAAGTTTACATGGCTTAAGTTTGGCTTCAATTTTCTTGTCTACCCAGGACAAAGGCCCTGGTAATAAGTAGTTGAAAAAATATGAGAAGTCCAAAAACTGTAGCTGTTGGTGTTCAGTGGATGGGGAAGTAAGGTCACCTCTATAGAAGTTGATATTTGAGGATTATGTGTGATGAAAGAATATTCTTCTACATGCATGTTAACTGCCCACTCACTTAGCAAAGGAGCTTCACAGTTTAAAGAAGATTCTGAGGTTTAGTCCCTATTGTTAATAAAAGTTGTCAAAGGCACTGGGGACTTGAGGATAACCTGGCAAGAAGCATCAAAAATTTGTCATGACATGGTGAGAATAAAATTTGACTGTCCAAGTAAAAATTCAGGGTGCAAAATACACTATCATAAGGATTCTATAAAAATATAAGAATGGAATATTCATCTTTAATTTTCAATTATCTAGATTTAGCTATCAGTGACAAGCAAAAATGTTACATATGAAAAGTAATGATTACTTTATCTGGAAGGTTAATATTTATAGGGCTGAGGTACTAATTATTCATGATGACTCACCAGTAATTTACAAGCCAATATCTTCAAGTAATTCTTTATCCTTCTTTTCCGATGTCAGCCTATTTTCTTTTTAATGCAGAGGAAACTTGATCATTTAGAGTGAGTTTGAACCCCAACGGCAAAGGTAATCAATTCTTTATGTTAAGCTTGAAATTTAAAATAGGAAGTAACATAATCTCCAGATTAGGTTTTTACCCCACCATAATAGGTGATCAACTCTTCAGATTGGGCTGTAATCCTAACAAGGTGCATCAAAAGTGAGGGCACAAAGGTTGAGGCAATGTATTATTTCAATCATGGTAATTTCAGTATTAAGAACAGGTAATATGACCCATTATATTGCTTATATGGTTTTAAAACATAGCAGAAAGTGATTTGAGAATCATAATGACTCAGAACCTGGGACTCATACAACATCTGAGCCTCATAGTACAAGCAATTTTAAAAGACTAAAACTTCTTCACTGATTTAAAAAAGTTATAGTAAGAACAAAGGTTTTACATCTACAATAAGTTGCTCTTCTCCACAACTCATCAATATTAATGACTTTTATATTAGCATAATACATGTCAGTTTTCAAGTTTTGGAATCACTAGTTCTTGGCTAATGGGGTCCAACAAATTTACCAATGTGGTCATTAAAGCAAAAGCATGCGCGACCATCTAGTACTAAAAAAAGCCTAATCATGCGCATTCCCCATATTGATTTCAGATAGCTCTATGAAGGACTGAATGTTTTCATTCTTACTAAATGCAGGAAGGTTAAAGGATTAACTTGGTAATTGTTGATCCCTAATTCCTGGTTAGGCTGAGATGAACTGGAAGAGCAATCCATTTTAGTAGCGTGGGGGTTTGAATTATCATAATTGAGGCTTCAGTGGCAATACTGATATTTTTTACAGGAGTACCACTAAATTATCTGTTGGTGTAGCTAAACAGGGAATTTGTCACATTGGTAAAATCTAAACGAATAGGAGGGAAGCTACATTAAAAAACTGTAGGCAATTTGGACACCTATAACGCTTCATCACCATCAGTTTTGGATGCATCAGTTTCAGTATTTAAAGTAGCTAAGCATCTTGCCAATAGCCGATCTTCATTATGAGCTTAGCGGCACTTTCAATAGCCATTTTAGATCCTATGGATTTGGCTCAACAGAACAATATCATTTGTCCTTGATCTTGAACTAAGGTTTTAGGGAGTCAATCTCTAGTAAAGGTTATAGAGAAAGTACACTGAGTTTCATATAATGTGATTTATACTAAGAAGTTGAATAAGGCTGCTCAAGTGCCCCCTGTAGTGAACACAAAAGGTTGAAACTGACACTTAGGCATCAAGCTCTAAAAACACAGGCTAATTTACCTGATTAACAGTCAATCTATATGAAAAAGATGCCTGAGAAAGTAAGGATAACTATCAAAATAGTTGTAAGGTAAATTTTGTATCTAAATAAATATAAACACACTGTATTACTGAATACGACAGTGGCTAATTCACAGGATCAACAATACAGCATCTTTGGCAGAAACTAAAGTGTGTCTGTGTGTGTCCACAATTTAATTAATTTGATAGTCTAAACATTTTGACCATTCAGCTAATGATTGTTTAATATTTATGAAAGTTCATTTGAGTAGTTATTATAGTGTATTATCCTTTATTCATAAAGTTTTATTTTACTGAGGTAAGACAACCAGGGGACGGACATTACCAAACTAAAAAAATCATAATAAAATAAAACAAATGATTCAAATAAAACGGTCAAAATGGATGGATCAATTGAATCATTCCTAACAAAATATCCAACCAGGCGGGCAGCGAATACTGCTATCCATCCATGGTGGATGGGGAGGGGGGATTGGGGGGCTCATTTTTTGCCGCATCCATCTCATTCCAGAGTAGGGTGCGTGTTAAGGCAGATAGTAAGGGTGTGGGGGCATCGGCGGCATGGGGATTGATATCCTTGATGACTGGAACTTCCATATAGTTGCCAACCATCATTATACCAATGAAGTATTTGCCCAAAGCGTCTTCAGCTTTGAGGCGGGCATCTGGGAATTTAACAAATTTACAAAGTTGGTTCAGGTTATTTTTGCTTTCAGATTCCGTGCTACTGTTACCACGTTCTGGTTGGCTTCAGTGACGTTTTTGTGTAAATTTTTCATGTTGATCTTACTTTGTGGAGTAAGATTTATGGGGATGATGGGAGGTGGCTTTCCTTCTGTGAGCCAGCCACAGATTTGGTGGCAGCTTTGCGAAGCAGATGGCAATCTGGTGTGGCGGCTGCTTCTACTGCAAGCTGGTGGTTGCTGTAGAACGGTTTGGCGTTAGGTTGTGGGACATGTTACTGAGGTGGGAATTTTGCATCCCATTTTGCGTTACAGAGCTGCTCGAGTTGCAGCGTCAGTTCTTCAATGATGTTACCTGATTTGTAAATTTCATCCAATAATTCCAACGGATTTTGGTTGAATTGGATTGGGGAAACAGCATATAGTTGAGGTTTTTTTGATTCATTTGCGGATGCATGGGATCAAACTGGGATCCAATCTGATGTTTGGTTGGATGAATTATTTGTGGCATTGGGGCAAGGTGGGTGCTGATTGGTGGCTGCAGGTGCAGCTGCAGCATCAGGCATTGGAGGAGGGGAAGGTAGGATCATATCCCATATCAGAGTTGGTGCAGGGTGGGCAGTGGATTGGTGGGCGTCAGGCAAACTTTTGGCGTCTGTGGAAGTTTCTGAGTATGGGCATTTATGTTTCAAGTGGTCTAAGTCGAAACAGGATGGACAAATCGTCCATCCGCCCTCAACACGGGCCCAGAATGGATGGCTGGGGGCAGATTGGATGGTGGCATAATGGGGAATTGCTAAAGAAATCTTTGTAAATTCAGGGCTGATCATGGCATATACAAGAGGCCCAGTGAGGCGTGTGGCACCATTTGGGACCACAAATTGCAAGATGGGGTTGGTGCTGTAGGCTGCCAAACCTTCCATCAGCTCCTGGTGGAGCACTTTGGGGGGAGGTGGGTGGGCAAACCAGTGAACTGGACCACCAAGGTGGTGTCCATTAGGAGCCAGGTCCAAGTTGTTAGGAGGGAAATTTTATTAAAAATTAATGGCACTGTTGCTGCAGTAGCTGCATAAGCTTCACAGGGGAAGCTGAGATCAAAGTACCCCTTATAGGGGCAGAAGTCTATGAAACAGGCTGGTGTCATCACCGCCTGAGCCATTTTGATAATGGCTTGGTCATCGTATGGGAAGAATTTCCCATATTTGACCCTAAGGCTGAAATGCATGTTGCTACGGGGAAGTACCAGGGGGCAGCGGGGCACCACTTGGATTTGGGCGAGATGGGCATCAAGATCCTTGGGAGGAACGAATCACCCCAAGGGTTTGAAATGACTGGGTGAGCCAGTCCAAGCATGTTTTCCTGTCAGACGGAAAATGGAGGGGGTGTTTTGCCGCTGCCCCATGCTGGGACAGTTGGCAGGGGATCTGACAACATTGGAGCAAGACTTTGGTGTGCTATTAAGTGTTTGCTTTCGAATTTACCAAAATTAATTTGCTCAGAAAGTTATGCCAAGTAGGGAGAGAAATTATTAAAACTTTCTTCTTCAATTTGATAGGTTTAAACTATATAACCATGTAGTTGAGTATTGTTGGATATATTGAATAGTTACCAAACTGCTTACCCAAAACAAATTATAAGGCAATATATAATTAATGATAACCTTAACCTAAGGTTAACTTAAAGTTTCAGGTTCAATTCCCTGCTCAACCTTTTTTATCATCTAGTTAATCTACTTAATTTCATTTAATTTAAGCACCTAATTCATTTTATTTTGTTTATAATTCCTTTCATTCAATTTGTATATCCAACTTATTTAATTCTAAATTTTGATTAATTTATTTTACTTTCATAAGCTTACAGAAGTAGAATTTTTATAAAGTAATTTATATAATAGATTAAAAAATAAGTATCTTATTACATAAGTTAGTTTAAACCAAGTACCTTTATTGCTATTGGCTTCAAACTAAACTAGCTATTAGTCTAAATCTTAACTATTCTATATAACATCTAGTACTTTTATATGATCTTATATATAATAGCAAAATTGAGCCTAGATATACTAAAATATAACTATTTGGATTTTATGGTGATCAGTAATATTATATTCACTGTACAAGTAATTCATTGCTTTGCTGTCCCACACAAGGCTTTAGTAGATGATGAGTTATTGTCTTTGTAGTGTAAACTTACAAAGCAATTGCAAATAATAGATATACCTTTCCAATTTGCAAACCCACCTACATATGCTCAATCACTACCAGGGCCCCATTGGTGCAACTAAGCAGCACATTAGATTTGCAGGATAGTTTCATATTTTCATAATAGATTGCATAATGAATGCCTAGGGCTTAAGGCATTTATACATTAACTTTACTCAGCCAATTACAACTGAGACTTTGGGGAATGGACAAAGCAAATAATAAAACAGTTTGCTTAATTATTATAAACTAATGCAAGGAATATTAGTTAATAGTTTTATTTGAGGTGAGTCAACTTTGGGACAAATATACTGCACTTATTTGAGACATGGAGTGAAAGTATAAGAATGGAGGACAAAACCCTAGTACTGGGGTAAAACCTTTTTGCTCATGTTCTGAAAGGCTAAAAATTATATGATCTGATTTCATTAATTTTCTTGGTCAGTTTGAGGCATGGTGCACAATTTCACATGTATTGCTACTCTCTTAGAACAGAAATACTAATTTCTGCCATAACCAGGTTTGAACCTGTATCATGAAGAGTGATAGCATGATGCCATTCCCACTATGCTAACACCCCCTAAGATAGTTGTAATAGTGATAAATATTGTAAAAATAATGAATGATAATATTATAATTATAAATGCAAAAGTTTGTGTGTTTGTGTGTGCATCTGCATGTGCAAGATGCCCAGCTAAATTATAGCATAAAGAGTTTTAAAAACTTTAAATATACGTGGCTGGGTGGGGATCTGTGTGCACTCAAAGCCAGATTTAAATTTTCATAATAAACTAAAAGGTTTTATATGTAATAAGTGAGAATACTATTTATTTTAAGGGAAGTAGATGTCTTGCCACAGCTTGCAGTTTGATATTTAACTGATTCAATAAAAATATTTTTGCCAAGTGGTTGGTGTCATTTAATAAATTTTTTTGTTAATTATTTTTGTAAGCAGTAAGTGAATGGTTTATTCAATAGTTTAAATGGTTTTGCTATCCAGTCAGTGGTTTTAGGTTGATTCAATAGTCCCAGTTTACTTTGAGAAAATGGTTAGTGGTTTATGCTGAATCAGTAAGTTTAATTAATCCTAAACTTATCAATGACATCTTCCAATATATTTGAAATAATATAATAAAATATAAAATAATGATTCAAATCATCTCTGGTAAGTTATAAACACTGTAGCAAAGCATGGGTATCTGTATGCTAGTATAAAAATAAAAAATGAAAATAATGATAATGATAATGATAATTATAATTATAATATTAATGATAATAATATTAAGAGGATATGAAATCATCACCCTAGGGTAAGGTAATCAATGGTTATGGAATTAGAAGTTGCACTGACAGGGATTATGATTTTTCTTTGTAATCAAAGGATTTTGGGTGATGTCACTGAAAGTGAATAAATACAACTTCAGCAACTACTTGTATATATGCAGACTTCAGGCAGAAATAACCTATTGTATTCAATTAAAAAATTTTCTTTGACATAATTTACTAATTAAACCCCTTAATTACAAAATAATGAAATATAAGAATAAGCTAATAAAAGACCATATAAAAATATATGTTAGTCAAAATATGCAAAAATGACTTTAATCAATGACTAAAATTTGTGATTGTCAAGCTGTGAACAGGGCCCTATTATATGGCCAAATAGTTGAGATATATAACAAACATTCAATGTTTATACAGCAATTGCCTAGGTAGAATAAGTCCAACATATAGGGAGTAACTGCGCCAGTGCACTGATGGGATATGACACTAATTTATGGGAAGCCCATGGTAGTGATAGTATTGATATAGAAGCGTTTACAAAAATTCAATGAAGGAACTTTAACAAAATCTTTGAAAATCCTGCATCACAACTGGGCAGTTCACTTCTGCCATTTTATAAAGTATAACTTACCCAGCTAATTTTTTCTTGTTCATGATTTAACATGTAGTATTTCTCATATTAATATCCTATTGCTTAGTGGCTATAAAACATATGGACTCCCATATGCCAATCTTATAGACTTAGTTGACAGGTAAGAAACTCTTTACCACTAAAACGCCGCTTTTTCTGTTATTGCTTTTACCAAGGAAGATATATTAAGTGCAACATAAATCTAATATAATAGTTTATATTTTCTTTATACTTCTGCAGTATTAATGTTAATAGTGTTAGACATACAGTGTTTAAATCTTGTACAAAATTAAAATGAACTAATATCAATGAGGCAGATAATGATAATTTTTATAAAGGTTCTATTTTTTGACTTTTATAGAGGTCAAATACTAAATCTAGCTTAAAGAATATGTTTATGGTGATTAAAAGAAAATACACAATATGCAGCAATCAAATAAATTTTTTGTTATCTTAGTCAAAATTATTTTAAAGTATGCTATGTACCACTGTGTTCCAGCGCATGTTTTACAATGTGCTAAGGTCCATTAGTTTGGAAGTAAATTTATAATGTATATTAGTAAAAGATTAGATTGCCAAGATCCTGATAAGAGCCACAAAGATGAAAGAGAAGTAATAAGAAACTTCCTAGAGGGCTTATATAGAAACCTTCGTAGTCTCTTATTATAATTTCAGTTGTTATTTAAAGTTGTTTTGTAATACGCTCTATAATATTAAATAAAAGGATATATAAGGTCCTAAAAGCATATAAGGATGGCACAAGAGTTTGGAGCTTAAAAAGTGAGATTTAGTAAATCCTGGTTACAGCATACTTTTCTAAAGTATTTTCCTTAATCAAATTATTAAATATGTTTTCTATTGAGTATAAATAAATCTTTTTCAAAAAATGGGCTTATACTTATAGCACTAATTTTCAATTACAGAAATTTTTTATGCCATAATAGAGACAAATATTATGCACTTAATGTTATGATATTATATAATCATAAAGCTGGTTGAAGCATACATTTTATTTCTACAATTGAAAATGCTCACTTATAAGGCAATTACCCAAATTTCATAAAAAAGTTACTGATAATTATCTATGGTATTATAAAGTGAAAGTTTCTTATTGTAGGGACACCAACATCCAATTGTTTCTGAGTGATGTTTGTTAACAGGGCTACAGTCAAGGCCCTCAAACAGGTATAGCACCATAAATGAAACTTTGAGTGTTTTGGCTAAACTGGCAAATTATAAATAGTACCCTTTTCAAAGTGAGTCTTAGACTAGATGTAAGAGTTAGGTTTTGCCCTTTGGAAGTTGTTTCATGAAAATAATTTAAATTTAAATTTAAATTTATTGTGGGGAAGGCTGACCATGGGATGGACACTTCCAAATATGACTTAGGAAAGATAAACTTAGTACCAGGGGGGCACCCCAGAGAAGCGATGCTATCTCTTGTTGCCAGCGGGAACGCCACTTATGGGGAGGGGGAGGGAACGTGTGTAGGGGCCGTAGCCACTATTGAGCACGTGTGGAGGAAGGGGTCTGATTTGATGAACCAGACTGGGAACCAGGAGGAGACCAGCTGTTGGCGACGCGGTGGGAGATATCCAAACGTCCACGCTTGAAAGTGGTCCACCAAATGAGCCTGGAATCTGTGGACAGCTTCTGGGAGGGTGGGGATGGAGCCAGCGATGGCATCCAAGACAATCGTGTGGATAGTCCACATGGCGATTGCAACCACCAGAGCATAGAGGGAGGGTGGAAGGGTGGAGGCCATTGATGAAGCAAACATATCTCTTGACAGACTGAAGGGATGCGTTTGATCCTGGCCTAGCAGACGTTGGACTTCGCGCCATATCACTTTAGAGGTGGGGCACTTCTCCAGGCGGTGGAACAGCGTTCCATACTGGCCACACATGACACAGGATGAGTGTAAAGCGTTAGAGCGCTCAGCTGTACAATACACCCGCCTCAGGCAGCGCCACACATGGGAGCAGACTTAAGGCTGCAACAGAGGATGGTGTGCGTATTTTCAGATAGTCTTTTGGGTCTCAGTGGAATAAGGGATGTCCATCATGTCCAGGTAGTCCACCCTGGATAGGACTTGGGGTCAAATGGGGATCACGCCATCATGGATGGGTAGCCCCCGTACCTCTTGTGTGAACTGAGGAGAGGGGCGGCCTCTTCAGGTTGTATGTCCACTAATATGAATTCTCCACTATGCGCTTCGCATGGAGAGTAGGATTCGTTTGTAGTGGGTTTTAGTCCCGTGAGGACCTGTGGCCGATGTGTGTGATGCGAGGTATTTCATCAGGGAGTGGAGGTTTGATGGATTGTTGAGGCCCAAGGCTCAGGAGAAGTTGGAGCAGGCCGCGCGGGACCAGTGTTGGGATGGGAGTGTAGGAGCAGTGACGGCCGCGATCCAGGTGCCCAGGATCTTGGCAGCATGGGCTTTGAAGTCAAGCAGGCCCATGTCACCTTGATGATGAGGGCCAAACATGACCTCTAGCTGTACTGGTGTAGGGCGGCCTGACCAAAGCCATCCTTGCAGCAAAGCATACAGGGATTTGAAGAAGCTTGGGGAGAAGGGGATGGCGTGGGCTCCGAACCAGACTTTGGATAGGAGCATAGAGTTGGCAAGAACAACCCTGCCAGTGAGGGTAGTAGGGTGGGCTCTGAGAGAGGCGATTTGCTTCGTCACGTTGTCCAGTATACGGCACTCCATTACTGCTGACGCATATCCGCCTGCCTCCATCCACATGCCCAGATGGCGCACCGGTCCTATGGTAGGACGTGGCACAAAGGGGAGCACCAGTGGAGCGGTGTGTGTTGAGTTAGTAAGGCGTGGACGTGGGCGAGCAGATGGGCCAGGTTGGGAACTACTTGCTGGGGCTCAGCAGTTCTGAAACTGACCAAGGAGGATGATTTCAGTTTTGGAGGCGTTCAGTGCCGCGTTGCTTACCCGGGAATATTCCTGGATGAGGGCTTCAAGCGCGCATGCATCTTTGTTATTAGACACCCCCACCACGCAATCATCTGCAAATGCCATCATCTTGACTGGGGTTTGGCCTGGCACATGGACCCCAGTGAGGTGGGCATTCACATTTTGCTGTAGTGGGTCAAGGCTGAAGTTGTATAAGAGTGGGCTGAGGGGGTCCCCTTGTCGCAGGCCTCTTTGAGGGCGGACTACTTCCGTAAGGAAGCCTGGGCCATGCACTGCCATTGTCGCAGATTCCGTGAGCAGCATCACCCAGTTTATGAAGCAGGGGGTAGGCGGAATTGATGGAGGCAGGCCCTTAGGTATTCCCATTTTACTCTATCATAGGCCTTTTGTTGGTCCAAGAATACAAGTGCCCCAGAGGCTGTGGACTGACACACATTAGCCACAGAGTGCACATTATCCCAAATTGACCTTCTGGGGATGAAACTGAATTGTTCTGGGGAGATGGTGGCAGATGCTACAGTCCCTAAACGATTAGCCATGTTTTTTGTTAAAATTTTGGTGTCTGTGTTTGTTATAGAAATGGGGCGCCAGTTGGCTAAGTCAAGCTTATCCCCTTTCTTGAAGAGTGTGACAATAAAGGCCTCATGTCCTCCTGGTAGGAGGCACATTTCCAACAGGCTTTGGTTGAGTGAGGCTAGCAGCAATGGGGATATATATTTGAAATATTTTTTGTAGAACTCATATGGAATGCCATCTGGGCCTGGGCATTTTTGGTTTGGCGCACCGCGAATGGCTGTCCATAATTTGTTCAGAGTAATTAAATTCATTATTTCTGGGTATCAGTAAATGGTGCAGATATGAGCTCAATTGAGAAATTCTGCCATTTTGGCTGGCTGAATTGGTTTAGCTCGGTATAACTTGGAGTAATATCTTTGCATTTCAATTGCCACTTTGGCCAGTGTGTCCACAATGGAATTATCCAATCTTTGCACCTGTGTGCAGGCCACGCTCTGGCGTGGTGCGAAAATTTTTTAAAGAAGTATGTGGTGCACTTGTCGCCTTTAGTGATGCGTGTGGCCCTGTATTGGACACAAACCCAATGTTTGTGTTGCCTTTCGAGTGCTTTGAGGTGGGCGGCTGCCTCCGCCCACTTCCAGCCCCATGCAGGGCTATATCCTGTGGCTAAAATGTTGGACTCCAAGTGGGCCAATTCTGCCAGCGTGCACGAGATAACTGCTGATGTGGCTCGTGAGCATCTGGAGGAGAGATGACGATAGTGGCAGATGGTGTCCTCTTTGAAAGTTGCCCATGTGGAAATGGGGTCCGCGCAAAACGGTGCAACAAATGATTTCGCCAAAGTTGCTTCTTCCACCCACATGGAAAATCCTGGTGACGCAAGCTTGGGGGGCAGATTTTGCACCAATGTGGGGCCTTTGCAACTGTGACGGGTAAGTGGTAGGTTATTGAGACCAGTCAGTGGTCAGATAATTCCATTTTTGATGTTTTGAAGTGGGAGATGTGGGGTTGGAATTTTGCGAGCGTTAGAATAAGGTCGATGCGGGTCATGGACCTTAATTGGCCATTGTGGACGTGGGGACGCGTCATGTTTTTGAGCAGTGGGGCATGTCGCGGCAGCGCATCCATTAACCCAAGGGTGGCTTTTAGAATGCATAGTTCTACGTGACCCTGTGGGGCGTGGGGTGAGGGCAGCCACCAGTCCATTGGTGAGGTTAGCCAACAGTTCATGTCACTGACTAGGAAAGAATCAGGGGGTAGCAGGAGGGATTTGACTGACGAGAAAAATTTCTGACGCTTGTGTGCACTGTTTGGGGCGTAGGTGTTGATGATTGTGTGTGCAACGTTGGCCCACAAGAAGGTGACAACGAGCACTCAGCCATTTAGGAATGTTTCTGAGGATGTGAATTTAAAAAAATTATTTTTCTGAATTAGCACCCCACAGTGCTTCGACCAAAAGGATAGGGATAGGAGGAGCATTGTTTTCCAAGCTTCCTCAGAACCTCATGGACATTGGGACTCCTGGATGGCCAGGATATCCATGGGTAAATTGATTTGTAAAAAACTCAGTTTCCTAGCCTGGGACAGGGAGGCCTTGAGTCCAGCGATATTCAGCATCCCTAGAGTGAAGGTTTCCCCCATCACACCTTAGGTGCAAGGGGTGGGCCCCAGGCCCACCAGCCTCTTCAAGGTCCCCACAGGCTTTCACAGCAGTGCAGGTGTTAGCAGCAATGCTATCAGGGTTTTTGCTAATTTTTGTGGAAAGAGTCGCATTGGCTTTGGCCTTCACTTTTTGTTTTCCCAACGTCAGACAAATTTTTTGTGGTGCAGATAAGTTTGGTGCACCGTCGAGCAGGGCAAAATTTTTTTTTCAGTTGGGATAGGTCCCAAGTTGGTTTTGACCGGAGCTTGGGTGCAGCGATTGGGTGAGATCAAATCTCCCATCAGATCCTCAGATTGAGTGGCCCGCTCAGTGTGGGCCTCCTAATCTGATTGGGTGATGGATTCCTGAGTCACTTCTGCCGCGAAGGTCTCCATGTCCTCCTGGCGTTGTGAGTGTGGGATGGTGGTGGTGGCCTTGGCCGCTTCCTTGGCCGTGGCCCTATGGGCCTGCTTGGCCTTCTTCCACTCCTGCGGGGAAATGGGCTTTACCAATAGGTAGCAGCCTTGTGCTCCCCACAGGAAAGCCTCCTTGGTGCTTGCAGTTGGTTTGTAGTGCGCCTCTCCGCTGGCCATGGCTGCCGAGGGGTGCTCTTGTAATGTGATGCCCTCCTTGATGGGGCATGCATGTGCCTTATGGCCAAATGCATCACAGTGGGTGCAAATGGGGGCGCGCTGTCCACGGTTACCCAGAATGGGTGGGTGGTATGCCCTGTGATGTCAATAAAGTTGGAGTGCGGGATCTGGGTTAGGTCCTTCGCGATCTCCTCAGTTGGGGTCAGAACTGCAATGGCTTTACCGGTGCATAGGTGTGGCATCAGCGTGAAATGTTGCATTTTGAAAGATTGTATTTCGCTGTATATAGTGAGACCAGCCTTCAGGTGTTGCTCCAAAATGTCACATGTTACCGTAGTAGGCAAAAAGTCAAACATGAGGAAAATTTGGTTTGATTTCATCCATCTGGTGCATTTGGTTTTGATGACCCATTGCCCTTCGGGGAGGTCAACCACTATGCGCACTGCTGCAGCCTCATCTGCTGCTATTTTGTTTTTGAAACCTAGGTCCAGCCAACTGCACGACATGGAGTAAGGTGCAACGTACACCGCGGTCAGGAAAATTTTGTGTACATCTTCACAAAATTTTTCCCATAAGGCCATTTTTTGAAATGTCCAGTACACACGGACTCCAAATTCCACCGATGAAAGTGGCTGGGAGTGTGGCGTGTTGATGTACTGGTTGCATTGTGCTTGCCACACGAGTATCTCTGGGGAAATTGTGACCGCCAGTTTTTTGAGATTTTTTTCTATTCTGCCAGATTCTCTGGGGCGTTTTCAAATGTTAGAGGCCGCGGGCCTTCCGCCTGCTCCTCTTGCCTTGCTTGCCCAACTGCTCCCAGACATGGGCACAGACTAATCTCCTCTGTGAGATTTTCAAACAAGATTTAGTCATGAATAGAATAGGTTGCAAAAGTGTTTGCAACGAGAAAGAAAAGTTTGTTTCATGTAAATAATGGTCTTATCAAGCTCTAAGGTATACTACATGATGTCTCAGGTGCCAGACTTTCAAGAGTTTTAGATAAAAATGATTTTGAAATTCAGGTTATTCTTTGTAAAGTATTTCTATTTATTTTCCTAGAAGACAAAGTTGTCTTATATACCTTTGTATATTTTTTTATTTAATATAAGGAGGGGTACCTGGGAAATAAGCTTGGAAATGTCTCTGCAGACTCCACAAGAAAGCAGGCCTTAGTAGGCCTATTTATGAGTTCTCAACTTTTTGAAATCATTTGTGACCCATTTCAGAACATCAGATAAATACCTCTGACATTACCAAACTTTTTCTGCACTTTCTCTAAGCCTTTGAAAAGTTCTTTAACCTGGACTTTGATTGTTCTCAAAAACATAACTTTGGTCAAAGTGGTAATCCTCACTCAATTTATGCTATCTTATTATACTATATCCTAAAAGCTGGTTTTGAGGATCTGGGACCTTTTAGCCTGCTTGTTTAGACTTAGTATTTCTATTGAGGGAAACTAAGGATATATGGAAATCAGGCATAGTATTTTATTGTCACATGACCTTATTCTTATAAAATAATACACAGCAGTGGCGGCGGTGGCAGTGATTGTCATCTTGGGCTCTGTGGCATTCTCAAGCAGTACATGAGCATTTAATTCAGAGAATTTGCCAATGCAAATGTGGGTGCCTTTGGATCATTCTGAACAGTGTAGTCTATCAAGACTGCTGATAAATCTGGGTTTTTTCCAACACAAATGCTTATATTATTAATCGATAATCAGCTAGCCATCATGAGCTCCTGTCTGAACATCACTGGCGAGACATGAAATACTGAAGGTGTGGGTTTAGCAGATGTTACATGGGTTGTAGAAACTGGAACTCTTGTCTTAGGGCTGTTGCAATGAGTGCTCTTGGGAGTGTGCAGATATTTGTTTTCTTTAGGGTGAACAGGTGGAAACAATATCCCCCTTAAGAGGGGATAATACCAAGACTATAATTGGTGCAAAAGAATTGTTATTAAGGTGAAGCAACAAGCCCAAATGGAGGCCTGCTTTCCCCATGAATCTAAATTTTTACCCATGGGAAGAGAAGGATAGAGTTTTAACACCTAATCTGATGGACACCATCTTCCAATGTTTGCTGAGAAAGTTTTGCTAACAAATCTACAGTAAAGGCCCCAAAACAAGATAAAGCACCATATATGAGATTGTGGGCCCATTGGATAAACTAGAATCTTATCAAGATATTCATTTGAAAGAGAGTCCTAAAATGGATGTAAGCAGCTGGGATTTATTCCTAGGAAGCTGAATCACATGAGAAACAGTTTTTCTAAGCTCTAAAGTTTACTATATGACTTTAAGATGCCAGATATCTGAGCGTTCCAAAATAAAGTTTTTTTAATAAAAATAAACCATTTTCATACCATTATTTTCTTAAAGATGAATTTTCCTTGACAACTTTGTCTATTTGTTTATATATAATTTAAGGAATGAAAACCTTGATGAAAAATATTAGGAATGTCTCTGCAGGCTTTATAAGGAAGCAGGCCTTAAATGGCTAATTGATTAGTTCTTACATCTTGGCAAACACAATAATACCTGTTCAAGATCATAAAAAGTACGTCCAACACTATTTATTCTTTTCTTTTAATTAAGCTATTAATTGTTTAAAAAATCGTCCTTTATTTTGTCCTTGAATTGCCAGAAATTTGGCCAAAATAGCATTTCTCAGCTGAATTAATTATACTCCTTAGATAATGATTTTGAGGCAATTTCTAAGGATCTAGACCCTCATAGATCGCCTGCATGGCCTTAGTACTCCCATTGAAAAAAACTAAGGCTATGTGGCAATCAGGCATATCCTTAGCAATCACACTTCTAGTATACTCTTATAGGTTTTCATTTCTAGATTGATCACAGAGCTCTAAGTTCCACAAGTCACTGAGGAAAAAGAACCAATAAAACTTATTACATGAGAGACTTTATATTACAAGATAAAGTTATATCTACATCTCTAATTTTTTTATTAGTTGTAATAAGCAGAGAATAAACCACATTTATAAGTAAGAGTAAAGGAATTAATAAGGCTACAATCAATCTATTGTGATTATCTATGGCAATGTTATTTGACTAAAGGAGGTAAATTAGAATACATAAGGTCTAATAGCAAAAAATGCATAAAAGAGTAATACTTGAGTACAGGAATAGCACTAAGTAGACAGAACACAAAATTTATACTATATATAATATCTGAGGTGGGTTGGCCTTGGGACAAATATACTAAACCCGAGATTTTTTAGCCAGCACAGGTTTCAAACTTGTGTTGAAAATATGCACTAGAATGGAATTGGTAATTACCCTGACAAGCTAACCACCCTTATTTTAGAAAATATAAATATTTTTATCAATTATTATATCCTATAGAGAGCTTACGTGTATAAGGTTGTTATAATATTGTGAATATACCTTTTTGTTAAGTCTGAGAATTAAACTTAAAAGTTTAATAATAAGGCTATGTTTATGTAAAAAGGTTAAGGGCCTAATAAGAAGTGCACCAAGCTTCTTTAAGAAGCTTAAAACAAGCCACCATACAATTTACTAGTTAAAGTCATCTTAACATGTTGTAATTATAAAGCAATAGAAGTTTTTTATCTAGGTTTTTGAACTATTACTTATCTATTGGAACTTTCATAATTAGTTCTCCAACTTTGTAAGGATATTCTTATATAAGGCTATGAGAGTCACAAATATAGATAATCTTTTTATTATAGTGACTCTTGGAGCTTTATAAAAAGACCATTTTGGATCCCAAGCCTATTGAGAATTTAATTTATTAATGCTTATAAACCTATCCATGTCTATTAGTATTATTCTAGTCCTGTCTTATATTATAGCTCTCTAAATTAAGTATTTAACCATATCATTTGAAATTAGAGTCTCATAAGTTTGCAACCCTTATCAGAAGCCTCCTTTAAC
Source organism: Massospora cicadina (assembly GCA_022478985.1). Taxonomy (NCBI): domain Eukaryota; kingdom Fungi; phylum Entomophthoromycota; class Entomophthoromycetes; order Entomophthorales; family Entomophthoraceae; genus Massospora; species Massospora cicadina. The sequence goes on from JAKSZP010013213.1 coordinate 173,530, forward strand.
ATAACTTCTAAAAATAGATTTGACCTGCACAAACTTTTTTATCATCCTAACTGTCACTTTTGTTAAATATTCCTTAGTGAAATTTAGAGTTGTTATTCAGTTAGGAAATTTTTCTTGATTCTAATGAGCCAAAAGATGGATAAACATATAGATTTTCCTCCTACTTCCATCTTTTAAATACTTACCTATTATAAATTTCATAGATTTACCATGATTTTTACTTTTTGGCCATATATCCTTTGGCTTCAATCTACTTTTAACATAATCTTTATTGAATTTTATTTGGTGTAAGCCGACCATGAGATGTAAACTTCTGATAAACATAAACTACCTACTATCTAACTGCAAGAAAAATGAGAGTCACACCAAAGGAGTTGAAACTGCCTCCTGTTTCCAGAAGGACTGCCAATGGAAGGAAGAAGGGGAGTGACAGGGGGGCCTGGGCCAAAACTGAACACAAATGAAGGAAAATATCAGACGGAGGAATTATATGGGGATCCAGGATGACACCAACTGGCGTTGACGGGATGACAGGTGGCCAAATAACCAAGTTTAAATGTGATCCACAAGGTGGTAATGGAAGCAACGCACAGCTTCATGGAGGGTTGGGGTAATGCCAGAGAGTTCGTCAAGGACAATAGTGTGGATCATCTATATTGCTATTGCAACAATTATGGCATGGAGCAATGGGTGGATAGGGGAGGTCATGGAAAAGGCAAAGATGTTCTTAGACAGGCTGAAATTCTGTTTACGCTCCTGGCAAAAGAGGCGCATAACATACCACCAGATCCCCTGAGATGGTGGGCAATCTTCCAAGTGATGGACTAACGACCCAGATTGACCAAATACGATGCATGAAGATTGAGAGATTTTGGACCAATCAGCTTTGAAGTACACCTTTCTCAGGCATCTCCACACATGGGTGCGAATCTGGGTTGTAAAAAAGGATGGTGTGTGTACCTCCAAATGTACTTCTGGGTCTCCAAAGATTATGGGGGTCAAGCTTGTCAAGGTATTCCACACTGACAATGAGGTGGGAATGTTGGGGTACCAGGTTGTTTAAAAAGACTTGCCCATGGACTTCTTGCTTTAGATGGGGATTAGGATGACCCCTCTGGGCGGTAATTCCACTAAAGCTGATTTTCCACTCATCGCTCCTCATGGAGAGAAGAAATTATTTGAAGTGGAGAGCATCTCATGCAGGCCCATGGAAGAGGGATGAGAGTCCAGATAGCTAATTAGAGAATGTGGGTGGGTAGGATTGTGGAGGCAAAGTGCGTGGGCAAAATCATAGCAAACTGCGCATGACTAGTGCTGGTCTGAGATTGAGGGTTGGTGACTGCAGCAATCCAGGTGCCAAGTATATTGGCAGCATTGGCCTTAAAGTTGAGCAGGCCCATACCACCACTATGGCGAGGGCAAAACATGACATCCAGGCGCACAGGGGAAGGGAGGCCTAACCAAAGCCACCCATGTAGGATGGTATATAAAGAGGTGAAGATAGAGGAGAGAAACGGCGTTGGTATGAGCCACAAACCAGATTTTCAACAGAGGCATAGAGTTGGCAAACATAACCTGGCCTGTTAAGGTAGTCTGGTAGGCTCTGAGGGAAGCGATGCATTTTGCAACATTATTGCAGATGTGGTGCTCCATTACCAATAAGGCGTACCCTCCCACCTCCAAACACACTCCTAGATGGTGCACCAGACCAGCAGTGGGTTTTGGCATGAAAAAGAGTACAAGCGGGACGTTATGGGGTGGGAAGGGCAGAAAACCTGTGAGCTAACTGGTGAAGCAGTTAAGTAACGGGGTTCTGGTGACCAGTGGACCTGGTACCGGCCAAGGAGAATGATTTCAGTTTTGAAGGCGTCAAGTGCGGCGTTACTGACCCTGGAGTAATCCTGGATAGTTGCCTTCAGCACGTGCATTTTGGTTTTTAGAAACCCCAACCACACATCTGTCAGCGATTGCCAGCATCTTAACTGGTGCTTGGCCTTGCACATGTACACCAGCAAGGCGGGCATTCACATTGCATAAAAGTGGGTCGAGGCTGAAATTGTACAAAAGTGGTCCTAAAGGATTCCCTTGACAAGACTCCTTTGAGGGCGAACCACATCAGTGAGGAAACCAGGGCCACGCACAGCTATTGTAGCAGAATCCACGAGAAGCATCATTAATTAATGAACAGGAAATGGATGTGGAACTTTTGGAGTTAGGCTTTAAGTAATCCCAGTTGACCCTATCATAAACTTTCTGCAGGTATAAGAACACAAGCGCCTCAGTAGCCCATATTGCAGACGTTGGCTATGGTGTGTATGTTGTCCCATATTGACTGCTTGGGGTAATACTGAATTGCTCAGAGGAGATTACATCAAAGGCACTTAACCTAGGTGGTTGACCATAATTTTAGTAAATAATTTAGTATCTTTATTAGTAAGCGATATGAGGCGCCAGTTGGCCAAGTCCAGCTTATTCCCTTTCTTACACATCGTTGTCATGTATGCCTCCTGGATCCCAGGAAGGAGGCGCGTTTCTAACAGACACTTGTTCATTGAGGCAAGCAACAAAGAGAAGAAAAAAAATCTCTTGTAGAGCTCATACGGGATACCATCTGGACCTGGGCACTTCTTGTGCGGTGCACCATAAATGGCATACCAGAGTTTGTCCAAAGTAATTAAATTCATCAAAACCGGGTTTCAGGAAATGGTGCAGATATGTGCACCATTAAAACTCATCAATTTTTGCCAGTTTGACTGGATTAGATTAATACCATTCAGAGTAGTAGTTTTGATCTTCAACTGCCACTTTGGCTGGAGTTTCTGAAAAGGAGTAGTCTGGCTGCCTCACCTGTGTGCAGGCAAAGCTCTGTCACAGCGCAAAAAGTTGTGTAAAAAATAGGTGGATCACGTGTCACCCACTGCTATAATTTTTGCCTTGAACTGGACACAAACGCTGTGTTTGAATTGTCTTACTGGTGTGTTGAGATGATTAGACACTTCAGCCCACTTACGACCTCAAGCTGGGCTGTAGATGGCAGCAGGGACAGCAGACTCCATGTAGTCCACTTCTGCTAGCGTGTGCTTAATGACCGCTGATTCAGCCCATGAGAAATGCAATGAGAGGTGGCATGCCTGAAGGATGATGTTCGCTTTGTAGGTTGACAGGGTAGAAAATGGGTCCATACAGAACGGTGTGATGAACTCTGGTGCTGAAGTTGTGGTGTCCACCCATGAAGAAAACATGGGTGACGCAATCTTGGCAGGATGAAGTTTGAACCAATTTAGCACCTGTACCACTGGGTATGACAAAGTGAAGTGATTGACACCATCCTGTGGTCATAGAAATTGATTTTCGTTGTCATAAAGTGTGTAATTTAAGGCTGAAAGTTCTGCAGGGCAAGAATAAGGTCAAAGCGGGTCATAGACTTCAGCTGACTGTTGTGCACATGTGGACGGAAAATGGTGGGAAGCAGCGGTGCATGTTTGGGTAAGGTATTAAAAAGCTCCAAGATGGCTTTGAGAACGCAGAGTTTGATGTGTCCCAGTGGGAGGGTAAGCGTTGAAGGCCAGAAGTCAGTGGCCAGACTGGCCAGTAGTTCAGGTTGCCCACCACAAATGGATCAGGTTGAAGTGGAAGGGAAGTTACATCTGTAAAGAATTCTCAGAAAGACAGCGCACAGGTCAGGGTGTATTTATTGATGATAGTATACACTTCATCATCCCATAAAAAGGACATGACTAGCATATGGCCATCAAGGTACAAATTTTTGAGATAAAATTAAAAAACTATGAGTCACATGTATAAAGCATTACAGTGTGGCAACCAAAAAGAAAGGGAGGGAAGGAGCATGGTTGCCCATTTTTCCTCGGCACTATGTGGATAGTGGAAATACTGAATGGCCAGGATGTCCACAGGTAAATTATTTTTTAAAAAACTCAGTTTCCTAGACTGGGATGGCAAGGACTTGAGTCCAGAAATGTTTAACAGCCCTATTGTATAGGATCCCCATTTGCACCTTAGGTGCAGTGGGAAGGGCCCCTTGCCCTTCCCTTGCCACTTTCTCAGCAGCAGTTTTGGACTGTGTATTTGGTGCTTTGTATGATTTTTTGAGGGTATCTTTCACTGTGGGTTTAGTATTGAGTTTGGTGGTTGTTGCTTTGGGTCAATCTTTCACATTATTGTGCTCCTGCAGTGCACCATTGGAGGTTGAAACAAATTCAGTGGGGAATGGTTTTATGGGCTCAGTTTCAATCAGTGTTTGGTAACTTTGCTCAGGTAAGTCTGACTTATCCATCTGGTCCACATGTTGGTAGGCCCAATCTGATTGGTGAGCGGATTCTCAATCCACTTCAGCTGCAAATGACTTGATGTCATCTTGGGTATGGGCAGGTGGGATCATTGACGCGGCCATAGCCGCTGCCTTAGCCGCTGCTCTAAGAGCCTGTTTGGCCTATTTTTGCTCCTGCAGGGACACAGGTTTTACCTGAATGTATCACACCTGGGCCACCCCATGGGAATGTGGCTTCAGTGTCAATGGCCGGTTTCTAATGGGAGTCAGAATTCCTATTGCATTGGGGAGGGTTTCATTCCATGTGATGCCCTTTTTGGAAGGTCAAGTGTGCGCCTTATGGCCAAAAGCACAACAAAAGGTGAAGATAGGGTGCTCTATCACCATAACGTAAAATTGGCGGGTTTCTTGACCATCAATATTGCGCACTGCAGTGTGTGGAATTTGGGTCAAGTCTTCCACAATGACTGCAGATGAGGTTATCGCTGCAATCACTTTGCCCATGCTAAGCTCCAGCATAAGAATGAAGCGCTGCATTTCAAAAGAGTGTAGTTCCCTGTAACTTTTTAATCAATCCAAGAGGCAACGGTAAAGTACTGTACAATTCACCATAGTGGGTAGAAAGTCAAAAGTAGCAAAAATTTGGTTAGATTTGGTCTTTTGAGTGCATTTCATTTCGACCACATGTTGATCATCATGAAGATCTACCACCCTATGCACATGTGCAGCTTTGTGCGTTGCTTGCACGGTTTCAAACTTAAAGGTATAGACAACCCCAGGTCATAGAATGAGGTGCTACTTACATGACAAACAGGAAGACTTTGTGTACATCACCGCAGAACTTTCCTACAGTGCTGTCAAATTAATATCCAAAAAAGTTTGAAGCCCATGCTCCACTGATGACAGGGGTTGAGAATGTGGAGTTTTGATGTATTGGTTGCATTTGGTTTGCAAGCTAAAATCTCCAGTGAGATACTCACTGTAACTTTCTCGGTTTTCCTGGCCAATGGTGTCACTGGGGCGTTTCCTAACTTTGGACGGTGCAAAGACCAATCCTGTGCCCTTTACAACGTTATCTAACCTCTGCCTGACATTATGTTCACACTAATCTCCTTGAAGAGATTATCAAACTTACCTAGTTTTTAATCAAATCATTTGAACTTTGTGATTGCAATGAGAAAGAAAAGTTTATAATCTTTATTAACATACCTCCATTTTATTATTTATAGCAGCCTTATGCTGAGGTGTGGTATACCCAGTCTATTTTGTCTCCAGCGTTGCCACCTCCAATGTTCTCTGCACCATAAATTCACTCATACTTCTTACCTTACTAACACCTTATTGGGGATAGCAGTTAATCATCATGCTCAGTATTTTCAAAGCCATTGTGCCAACATTTTGCCTCTATCTGCATATGTCTACTAGCCTCCTACACTCAATAGACTGGCGCCTATAATATATGCCACTGTCATCCAAAATATAACTATATATAAAGCTCAATCAGGGCATTCTAAGGCTATGCTGGGACATATTATTATTCTTGGTAGCTTTATAACTTTACATGTGACATATAATTCATACTCTTCTGTGTTCTATTTTATTTATAAAGTTTAATAAAAAAATCACTAATATATGTGTAAAAAAGATTAAATTAATTATAGTACAATTATTGATGCTAATTAACCATCAAATCAATCAACAGTTTTAACTTGAAACTTCTCACCATTTTTATTTTGAAATCAATTTTAGCTGTGGTATAAAATCCACACCTTAGATCTAACTTCAATCTATAATTTACATATAAGAAGTATTCTACAGCTTATCATTCACAAATAGATGTTTAGATCATAATAGTGTAACAAGTGCTGAATAGTACCATAAAAATGTATATGTAATATGAATAAATGTTGATTATTTGGGCTCTTTTCACAATATGATTAGATAAGTACATTAACACTTTAACAGATATGTCACAATTTCTTCTCTACCCACATTCACACCTTACTGCACTGATATAACATATAGTTCATATGGAATAAGCAGCAAATAAATTGACTCATGAGATCTAAGAAGAAATTAAAGGCATATAATAAGACCTAGTAAAGCATTTACTAATAAAAAACATAAAGCATACAGAAGCCAATTGTTAATATCATTATAATATAGAATTTTTCTGCTTTAGTTAATACTTAAAATTACAGTACATGTACAAAAAAGGTTTTTCAACTTTCTTTATACAATGAAATGAATACAGTAACTTGGTTTATTTGAGTTTGCGAAAATAGAAAGTTTAAAGCCTCATCTAAATATAAAAGTGTTGTAAAAGAGATAGTATCAAGGTCAAGTTAAAAGATCCAGTTTGATTATCTATATATATATATAAATAAGTGTATGTATGTCCCGTATACATTACTAAATCATTCATTTAATTGTAATGAAATTTTATTGAGTTGTGTGCATGCCTGAAAAGGTTTATAATTTAAGAAATTATAATTTTTATAGTAAAATAAAAAGTTTTATATACAAAAAGCAAAAACCTATATGCTCTTGATGGTATTCACTATTTTGTTATAGCTGAGCAGTTTGGTATTTTATTGATTTGATATTTTTAAATGGTTTTAAGTGGTTAGTGGTCATTGGGTAATGTGATGGAAACCAACAGGAACCTCACTTCTACCTAAGAAACAAGAAGCTAATATCATACCCTTGGAACAGAACTGACCATTCCTGAATATACCTCAGAATCAGCCCGCTTCCCAAAGCGAGAATGCTAACCCAATCTCCACCTATAAAATGGTTAACCTAAACCTAACCTAGTATACCTTAAAAATATCTAATACCTAATTTCCTTAACTGCTTCTTTTCCCTTGAGCCCTAAAGGTGGAAGAAGTAATATAACAAGACCTACTACAGTAATTAGCAAGTCGATCTAAATCAAATTGAATCAAACCCCAATTAGCATAAAAATACCTCACTAGCATAATCGGCAGTATTGGGACATAATGATGAAGCAAGACTCAGAGAGATGGACCAATGAAACTTACCAATATCAGAGCCTAGTGGGGATGATGACCAAAGAGGGCCTGAAGCACCTCAAAGAAATTTGAACCAAGGCTAGGGTATGGGAAGTAGAGACAGTGGAAGGGGGAGTATCAACAGACCCAGAAACAATCAAGAGTGAGGTTGAGCAATTCTATGGTGATTTTTTTCTGACAATGAGAAATGAGCTAATCAGCGACAAAGACCCTTATTGACCTGGCCAAGCCAGCACTGGGGGCTGTACACCATAAGATGTCGCCAAGCTATCCGCCAAAATCTCTATTAATGAAGTTAAGAGGGCAGTAAAGGATTTGCCAAGAATGAAAGTACCTGGCCCTGACAATATGTGTGCAGAAATATACAGCATATTCTGCGACTGCATTGCGCCAGAGCTCAAAGCTCTCTTTAACCACTGTTTACAAAATAGTCAGCAAATTCTGGGAGGCCAAGAGACCTGAATCATACTTTTGTACAAAAAGGGCTCTGACACCAACTTTGGAACTGGCGCCCAATTGCACTATCAAACGCCAATTATATACTGCTCATGCGCATACTATCTAATTGGCTGATGGCAGTGACATCGCGCATGCTCCATATTTCCCAGAATGGCTTTGTCAAATGCTGTAGTATATGGGACAGCATTGATTCAGTCCAGAGCGTACTCCAGGATGTGAGGGGTATCAAACAGGGGTACCTTATGTTCCTCAACATGGAAAAGGCATAAGACTGAGTAGAGTGGTCATTCCTACATGAGGCACTAAAGGCGGTCAGTATCCCCAACAATTTTAAAGCATGGATAATGACGCTGTACTTGGGCCTGGTAACAAAGGTGACTGTTGCAGATGGCATAACTAACAAAATCCCTGTCAGGCAGGGTCTCTAACAAAGTGACCTTATGTAACTGATACTCTTTAATTTTGCAGCCAACATTCTGCTGGCGGCAGTGGACGTGAAACTCTGGGGCCTAGTCCACCCTAATCAAATGCCACTTAAGATGCTAGCATTTGCTGATGATATGATAGTAGCCATAAGCTTACTGACTGAACTCCAGGGCGCCGAGGAACTATTAAATCTCTACCAGCTAGCTTCAAAAGCAAAAATCAACTTGGCAAAAACCTCAGTGGCAAGGATTGGCAACCTGAACTTCATCCTGCTGGCTGACACAACGCTGATCATGAACTCCCAGAAAATCTGATACTTTGGGATACTATTCAATGATAAGGTGCCAGCGGTACTGGAGACCAAACAAGAAGTATTGTCAAGCTTATCAATCCGAATGGCATGCTGGAAGAGCACCAGACTATGCCTTGAGGAGAAAGTGCAGGCAATAAACGTCTTCATCTTCTTGAAGTTTTGTTATGTCGCTAATGTGCTGACAATGAGCCCAAACTTAGAGAAGAAAATCAGGACAATGCTCTGAACCTTCTTGTGGTTCAAGGCGAAGGTGTCACTGATACCGCAGGAATCCCTGCTGAAGCCAAAGAACAAAGTAGGCATGGGCCTCATGGACTTTGAATCTCACGCCTGGCGTATATGGGGGAAGTGTTCCTTAAGCTAACACAGAAGCACATGCGCTGACTGACCCTAGCATGGAGCGTGAACTGGGCAAGAGCCCAAGGCCTTAAAGAGCTGGTCACTCCCCATGTAATTTGTGAATGGATGGCACACCACCCGCGGTTAACCTCCTGAAAGGGTACTTTACACTACTGGCGACTATGCAATCAGGCCATGTGCCAGGGCAGATGGTCATTTGAGTGATTGGCCCAAGACGCCAACCAAATTCCAAGGGACATCAAAGCCCATAATTCCGCAATGATTTCTGTAACAATCTGGGAGGAGCATAAATAAATTGCCAAAAAATATGCAACCAAGTCAATCAGATTAAGGTATAGATTGATGCTGATAGAATATGGGGATCCGCTCCCAAAACTGGGATGCTTTCCACCCACCCATCCATGAATCCTAATTGACTGGACTACCAAAGGCTATGACACCAACTACCCAATGAAGGAGTTGATTTTGGGCCTGAACTCCCATTTGGTAATGGCCAAACAGCATTCAGTAACCTGGCAGATCCTAAATTGGGCATTCAAATTGGGCAAGCACAGCGGGCTAGACTAACAGCACAAAGAATGCCCCATATGTGCTGAACTGGAAGCAGACATATACCACCATTATTATAAATGCGCCGTGTTCAAAAAATACTGGTCCATGATGCATCACATCCCATCAGACAAACAATCGCCGCTGGGGAATACATTCATTGCAGGATCTTTTCTTCACAAAAACCCTGAGAATGGCTCTGATCCAACTATGAGCCTTCATTTACCATTATTGTGTATGGGTAATTCACTGTGCGCTCGTCGCCAAGATTTTAAGCAATGAGTGCATCCACCACAAAGGTTTGGTATTGAAGACCATTCAGATTTTTTCTGATCAGCATCATCAGATCTCAAAATTTTTGCACCTAATCCCTGGGTGTTATAAAGCCACACTTTTGGGTTTCCCCATTAGATCGCTTGTTGTACGTGATGAGGCAACTAATTGACTGAGAATAAAATAGCCTGTAAGCCCACTGATGATAGATCCATGGCTAGCAATAGTGGTCGCCAATCAGCAATGGTTAAGGCGCTAGAACTCTAGTGGCCCAAACCCCTAGTCCTTTTTACCCTTGGCCAAATTGCATGTATCCCGCCCTCCCCTCTTACTTTCCCTTAAAATTTATTTTAAAATAAGTATGGAGTTTTGAAAAAAATCCTAGCATAATTGGCTCAGCTTTTGGCTCTAAACTTAATTTTATAGAAATGAAGGTTATTTGAATCCTGGTACAATCACTTTTATATAGTTACTTTTAATCATAAAATTATTTATATAGTTAAAACTGATATTGAAAGTGCAATTAAAACTAAAAAAATGATGAGCCTACATAGTTATCAGAGATATTTAAAATTGTTGTGTATCTGCATTTACTTTAGTTATGCTTTGACAATAAGATGGCAGGTTCTACATTTTTAAGTAGTTTTCAAACGAGTTCAATTAAGTACATATACCTTAGGATATGTTAGCTTATATATATTAAATGTATCTGATGTGGGCCAGTCTGGGGATGACACCACACCAATTAAAAGGGAATCAAATTAATAGGAAAGGATGATAAAACCTGGAAAACCTCTATGCACAGCGCTCTGATAGGCCAGGAGTTCCATGAACCAACCACCTTGCTATTTGCTATCTTATTTGGGTTTTTGTACGCAATGCAAACACAGTTATAATTGCCCCCCTACCCAAAAGGTTATGTTAGCTTAACTATCTATCATTCATTCATTTTTAAAAATAACTACTTTATTTTAAATTTTCTTATATTTTTAAAACCAGTTTTGGTTGTTTCACCTAATTTATAAAATATCTGTGCCAAGTTAGGTTAAATTTGGTTTTTTTTCTAAAAGATGATATGTCACATCTATACACATAATGTTTTTTAATATAGATGTTTTGGCTTGCAGTTTGGTGGTATTTGATTGGCCTGATAGGTCTAAGTTTAATTGATTGAGTGGTCAGTGCTTTTTGGCCAATTTGATAGATTCAATAGTTTTAGGTAAGTGATTGGTGGTAAATTATTAAATTGATTTTTAATTGGATTTAGCCAAGCGGTGGTAAATTTTGGTTAAGTTGATAAAGCTTAATTTTATTTAGCCAAAGTTTTGGTTATTTTGGTTGTTTCTTACATTTTTCGGTTTTAGCCAAGTGGTTGATGGGTTTTGGTTGATCCAATAGGTTCTTCAGCTTTGTCAAGTAGTTTGATGGTATTAAAGTAATTCAATAAATTCATTTGGGTTTGGCTAAGTTATTGGAGGTTTTTGATTGATTTGATAGGTTCAACTGTATTGGGTAAGCGATTGGTGATTAATCAGTTTAATATGTTCAATGCTAATGAGTAAGTGATTTTGTGTTATCTATAATATAGAACCTAAATTAATCAGTTCAAATTGGCTGATAATAAATAAACCTGAGCAACGACAGGTAACTCTGCTAGTTGTATATAAAAATGGGTCAAAATAAAAAAAATGATTAAACTTAGATACTAAAATTATCTGAGTAAGTGCATGAATATAATTAATTTTGGGAAATGTTATATCATAGTTTTATAGAAATTATAGATAGTACCCAAATCCCTAAACTTTAAACATATTTATATAGAGATATACAATGTTTGATGTTAAACTTGGATATAATTATATAACAATTGGTAAAAATCTTTCCAGCAGTAGCAGGAATTACCACAATGAGAACCACCCAAGCAGCCTTTTTTTATTAATACAAATTGATTTTGATAATGGTAAGATAGATGGAGGAAACAAGGTTTGTTCCTACTAAGAACGGGTTTGAACTTGTTATGGCATTTAAACCCTCTCCTTAACTTTAGTTATAGGTGTAATCTTTTATTAGATTATATATTAAGTAAGTTATTATAATTAGATGATAAAAATTAAGAAAAAGAAAAGGCCCAGCTAGCTCAATTGGCAGAGCATGAGACTTTAAAATCTCATGTTCGCAGGTTTGACCCCCGCGTTTGGCTAATAAATTTGACTAACAAAAAAATGTAACATATATCTTTTTTTAGCACTAGTGGTGCCCAACCCAAAATGGGGAGCTGCCACGAATCTTTATTTTGCAAATGGGCCAAAAAAAGGGATTATCATAGATAAAGAAATTCCTAATATAGCCCCTTGGCTATTAGCCTAACAAGCAATATCAGATGGCAAGGAAGCTCTGGGGAAACTTTTATCCAGTGCTCACTTTAGCTGGCGGACCATAGTGGACAACATCAGGGTAGGGGCATCAGCGACATGAGGCATAAGGAGGTATAGTCATGGGTTTTCTTTGTTAATAAGGCTGTCAATGTCCACCGCCTCAACGTATTGAGAAAGTTGATGCTCAGCAAAAGTGATAAGAGCCAGCACACAAGTATAAAACTTGATGCACTGGTGGGTTTGGAGATAGTTGGGACAAAAAGAGAGATTTTTGCTGTGTCAATGCAAACATAGCTCACACCAAAAGCGAGCTCCTCAATTTCATATTTAGCATCCTCATTGAAATTGGAAGGGAAATTTGGGATGTGACCCTCAAATAGGGGTTCCATCACCCATGAAGATGCTGGCGGAGGAGGGTGTTGGCAGGGGCATCTGCGGCTTCTACTGCCATCTGGTTGATGTTTTTATAATTTGAAAGCCACTTTTAGAGTGAAAATGGTGGGGGTGCAATTTGGAAGATCAACAAAGAACTCCTCCAATGCATAATATGGCTACACATTGTATGACCAGTCGCTATCATCAATCCAATCAAAACACTCAAATGGATTAAGCTCGGTTAGTGCTGGCCCAGCCACAGAAGTTGGTATGGTGGCAGAACTTGATTGTCTACAAACAGTCAACCATGGCAACTCAGCTGAAACTGTTTCAGCCATCAACTCAGAACTCCATAACCTAGCCAAATTATTCAAATTTTTAAAAATTCTAAATTTTAATTGGCTGCTGATTTTGAAGCAGTGCTAATATTACCCAAGGGTGGGGCAAGAGGATCACGTTCCATTCAAAATAAATGAGTTGAGGCAGTCACTGGGGTGGCACTGAAAGGAGGGGTGACAGAAGTGGTGGAGGTGGAAACTTTGGGGCACTTGCGCTTCAAGTGGTCAAGCTCAAAGCACAAGAGGCAAATGGGGTGGCTGTTTTTAATGTGCGCCCAAAAAGGATAATCAGGGGTGGACCTGATCACGGTGCTGGGGGGAATCACAAGATGGGTGTCACAATTAAATGGGCAGATTGTTGTGAAGGCGCGAGGGCCTGCCAGATGATCTGACCCATGGGACACCACAAACTCAACGAGGGGTCTGCGCCATAAATGGCCAAACCCTCCATGAGCTCATGGCAGAGGCATTCAGGGGAAAGGTAGGAGGGCAACCTGGTGAACTGGACCACCAAAGTGGCCTCATCTGAGAGCTGGGTATGGACAGTGGGGATAAGGATTTTTTTAAATCAATTGCAGATTGGCTGCTGCCGCTGCATCAGCTTCTGAGCAGAAGCTGAGGTTGAAGTACCCCTTAAAGTGGTGGAATTCAATAAATCTGGCAAGTTTAAGAAACTGCCATGGCTATCTTGATGATGGCTTCACTTGTGTATGGGAAAAAATCCTATATTTGACCCAGAGGCTGAAATGCAAATTGATCCATGGGCTCACCAAAGGGCTCTGGAGCACCACCTGAGAGCTTACGAGGTGGTGGCCAAGTCCCAAGGGGGACATAACGCCAGTATCATTGGATTGGCTAACAGAGCCAGCCTGGGTGCGCTTCAGCTGTGGCCAAAAGATGCCAGATGGTGGTGCACCACCCCAAGCTGGGGCAGAAGGTGTCAGTTGCATCTACAGTGGTATGTTTGGGCTCTACTGAGCGGTCATGTTTTGTGTATTTTTTAAAAATCCAAATTTTGCTTCACTTTAGGTATGGAAGCAAAATGAAAGATTAAAATGTAACATATATCCTTTTTGTTGAATATATACCCATAAGATCATGTTTATAATTTAGTCAATAGCAATTATCATTATGCAATGAGACCTTATACACCTTTAGAGTTATCTTTTATTTTTTTCATCTCTAAATAAATCTTATATTAGAGCCTTCTCATGTCAACGAACAATCAACCCAAGGATCACATTGAGTGAACATTATCACAAAACATAGTAGAGTCTTTAAGAATAATATATAAATTAAATTTTTTCAAAGTGGGCTGACCTGGGATAATACTGCACCAATGAAGAAAAGTGAAGAAAATGGGAAAGGATGATAAACCCCATAAAACCTCCATGCATGGCATATGATAGGCCAGAAACTCCATGGAATGCCTTTGCTATTTGCTTTTTCAGTTTGGGGCATTGGTGTGCAAAACAAACACAGTCATAATTTGCCCCCTACTCAAAGTTCATCTACCAATATTGAACTTTGGGAGGCAGTGGTAATGAGTTCATACTCTACCACTGGGGTATCCTCCCCTTATAAAGAATAATATATAGACAATGATATGACTAAATATTGTATTAGCAGTATAGAGATAAAAAAGTTAATTTTTAGCACAGTAAGTAATTTTATATCTTTTTATTTATTTTTTATTTTGGTATTATCATCAGTACAGTTAATAGCTAATTGATATATAAAAAGTATAGTAATATAAGAAGGTTATTTCTCATATACATCAAAAAGCAGACTCAGTTAATTATTTTTCCAATTCTTTCTTCTTAATCTCCCAAGATTTGTTATAGATTCTATAGGAGTGTGTATATACTGGAAGTATATAACTTTAGTATCACAGTAATATATCTTATGCTAAGATTTATTATCACTTACCACACAAACTATAAATAGGATTTCTAACATAGTTAAATGATACACTTAATTCTACAATATCATATAAGGTCTTTGTAAGTATTATATCATTCTAATATAGTCATCATCAAAATTGATTTTATTAATGTTAATTTTAGTAAAATAGAGTTGCAATAGTTAAATTATCAACTATATTTACCTATACTCATGCTGACCCCTCTAAGAAACTTAATCTATGGGTAGAAAATTTTTTAATTCTTATTATAAGGTTAATTATAATCTGATGTAGTAAACACTCTCAAAATCTCCAGTTTTTTTGTACTAAATGGTCCCTCAAAATCTCCAGTTTGATGATTCCATTTGTCTACCTAACTATAAAAATCTGCATATAATATCTTAGATTTATTAGAGTCTTATAAGATGGCAGCAGAAATAACTTTTTTAATTATATAATTCAATACAAAATAACTATAGCTTTTTTATAATAAAATTTAAGTTCAGCTTGATTGGAATGTCTCATAATAAGTGTATGTTTGGCTCTTATAATAAATTTGCAGCAAAACAATATATACAATTTGTGATTAATCTCATTGCTTATATATATGAATACTTTTTATTTTAAACATTAATAATTTTTTACTAGATCTAAAGGACTATATTTATCATTTTTACTTTGAATTTATCATTTTTGCATTTTTATTTCAACATTTTACATTTCAATTTCAAAATTTCAATTTCAACATTTCAACAATTCAAATTTTAATTTCTATATTATATTTCAACTTCAATTTCAAAATTTTATATTTGAAATTCAATATTTTATAATTTAATTTTAATATTCTTAGGTTTAGTGATTGCATCATATCTAATTCTAACTACTGAATCATTGATATCCTAAGAATGAGTGTTTTCTTTTTGTAGATTTTAATCTAACATAATGGATATACAAATATTTTTTAAATATGAAAAAAGAGTAAACAATAACATGTTTGCAAAATTTCAGCAGCAATGATATAATATAAATATCACTAAAAATTGTATTTAGATTAAAATATAAAATATAAAACTGTTCAAGTTGAAGTATAAAATGTTGAAATTGATTTATAAAATGCTGAAATCAAAATGCAAAATGTTAAAATCATAAACCAAGAAAGTTTTATATCTTAATGCTTTTTAGTCTTATATATATATTTCTAAGATTTTTATCTCACTTTTTCATATAATTATAATTATTATTTGATGTAGGTTATAATGCTGCTAAAGGCATTTTTTGTTTCATTATAATTCAGTAGGTATTTTTTAGATAGTGTTCTGCATTTAAGTAGCAGTACAGGCATATACAATAAAATTCCATATAAACAACATTCTATTTGAGCTTACCCTTATATAAAAATCACATCTAGCTTATAAAGTAGATATGTAATTCATGCCCATACATATATTATCATTTCATAAAATAATCATTTTAATAAAACATATCAACTTACATTTCTATAGTATATAAAGCCTGAATTCTTGTAAAAGCTAAAATTTTTTTTGAGCTTATCTTTGTATATAACTATATAATTGACTTATACTTTTTATATAATCTTATTAAAGGTTTGATATTTTTTGTTGCTTCAAATATATTGGTTATTTATGACTAAATTATCAAATTACTAATGTAATTTGTTTATCTGACAATTGTTTGATGGTTTTTAAAAAATATAGTGAAGAAGTTCAGCAAAAAGGTTTCATATTGAATCTTAATTAGGTAACTATTTCCATATTTAAGTTAACCTGATGATAGCCAAGGTTAATTATAAATTTCTTTTTAAGAAAAATAGATGCAAAATGTAAGTATATCTCTAATTTTCAATTTTTTAAGCTAAGCATTGATAAAAAGCTAATTATATATTCAAAAATTTAACTTTTATATCATTTTAAAACCATAATATTTTAGACTAGAATATTTAACTACAGATGTAACTAAAGATGGCAAATGGCATACTAGTAAATTTAAAAGGCATTAAGATATAGAAATTAGATTTTTCACAACTTTCTAAAATTAAATGAGGTGGGTTGACCTTAAGACAAATATACCATGCTAAGTTTTATTTAGCATTTTCTGGTTTCAAACCTATTTTAATCAAAACCCAACCCAGAGTGGAGTAGGAACCACCCCACTATGCTACTACATTCAACATGTAACACAATTTTATCTTTGTAGTTCTTATGAAAGATAACTTTAGGTGAATACTTACTAAAGTAAAACAAATTCATTAAAATTTACATATATTAAAAGATTTTAAATACACTTTATTGATATATACATATGAATAATGTGTGACCAGCAGATAAGTAAAAAATATACACTATTTAATTTTTGCTTTTGAAATTACTGCTTGACCTAACTCTAGCTCATTAAAGATACACAGATAGAGATACAATTTGTCCTATCTAATACTGAATTAACTCTAAAATAGCATTTAATCTATTGTCATAAAAAATCTCAGTCATAAAGATTACAACAATATTAACTAGATAATAGACAACTATAAACTACTTAAATAATTAAAATTTATAAAAAAATTTATTATAGGTCAGTATGCTATAAATCACCTTATTTCTTGACTGTGATGGGGTACATTATATAAACAAAAGTTTTGAAAACACTTAAAGAGCGTAATGGATTTTCCTATGCTGAAGAGCTAAACTTACAATAGTATTTTCTCAGAGTCTAAAATATAAGGGAATCTAGCTACATCTTAGTATATCTTTGAATATGGCTTCATTGGATTATAATACCTTTTAAAGAATCTCTGAAATTCTTTTATAATGGTCTAAAATTGAAGATGCATACCTACATTTAGCTATTTAAGAAGTGTCATATAAGGTAGGAATTTATGATAACTTCATCATATAAAAAACACATATCAAAAGGCATTGAGGATCTCAGTGGAGAACAAGACTCTTTAGTTAAAGAATATCTTGATCTTACTCTCTACAGAGCTTGAGAATAGACTTAGCTTTCTTTGGGTGGCAACATCTTTTAAGGGAAATGTTAGTGGCGGAATGATCTTAGGACCATGATTTTAGTATCTAAATTCTTAATAATTTGTTTGTTTACTGGATATAATACCCAATACCCTCAGTTTCATTATAGTTGTTGTGATTTCTAGAATCATTACCAAGCATTTATATGTATCAGAATCAGGGTTTTTTAGTATTCTTACAGGTGCTGATTACCCCTTACTTCAACGATATGACAGGAAAAAGTATTTATCTCAACTGTTGAAATAAAGGAAGTGGGGTTTTTTGACCATTAATTAAATTAATAAAAACTTGAAACTTATATCAAAGGTTGTATTTATAGATTTTATTGGTAGCAGCAAGTGGTTTAAGAAGCGACCCTTTTAAATCTCCACTGCTTAATATTTAAAAAACCTCAAGGCTTGAAGCAAGATAGTCAAATAAACCCCAAATTAGCTTTTAGCCTATTTAGGAGATATAATGGGTTTGACCTATTGGATCTCTCAAAAATTGCCTCGCTTTATCAGAACAGCCAATGGAGTGCCAATAGTAGGTAGGAAAAGGCTGTGAGGTGACGTTTTGAAGTATCTGAGCCAATCACCGTGGGGAAAATAATTTCACCTGGTGTGACCACCTCAAGGCCTATAAAAGTCCCAGTCTTCACACTTGAGTTTGATTTAAATTGGCTGTAGGACGAAGGGGACCTCTAAATGGCTCCCCTGATTTTTCTGGAAATTTGGCATAATCCTATCATTAATCATAGGCCTATTTGGCTGAAGAGTGGGAGTTACCTTACTCCATGAGGCTGATTCCATCAAGAATCAGATAGGCCTTTTGTATATTTAAAATCGGAGCTATTCTCCTCTGAAATATTCATATTTAATAGTCAAACAACGGTTTGTCCACCATTACCCCCTTCAAGGATGGTGGGGAGAAGAATAGGGTGGAGAAACTGATCATGAACTCTGTTGATCACAACTCCAGAAGCAAGTGACTTGATAGAATATTTGTCACCCCTTTTGTAGGTGATGACAGATGGTCCTTCCCAGATGAACTCTAGCTTCTCACTTCCAGGAAGAAAACAGTTATTATAATATAACAAGGTCAGAGATCTGAAAAGAGGGTAGAGGCGGTCTGAGTTCATTGGCTTCTTGACCCTCTTTGGTGACAGTCTTAATTAAATTAGTCATAGCTTTAGAATTGTAGTGGGATAATATGTTGGGCCAACTTCCTCATGGCTTGGTCTGGGTCATCAGTATTTACTAAAAATCTTTTGCCAACAGGGCAGGTATGCAGGTTCTCAACCATACAAACATAGAATGGAGACATTTTTAGAATTTGATGATAGCTAATGCAAGAGGCCATGAGTGCAATGGGCAAAAACTGACCCATTGCAGAGGGTCAAAGGTGGCCATTTTTCGTAAAATGGATACTAAAGTTCCATTTACCCATTCTCCAGTCCCGTTGGTTAAAGGGTTATAATGGACAGAGAAAGGTTGCTGGGTGCTATAGAGGTAGCCAGGATTTTAAACATTTCGGGAGGTAATATCTCACCATTGTTGCAGAGGAGGACTTGTGGGCAACCATGGCGGGTGAAGATTTATTGTGGAAGAAAGTGGTAGTAGCTTTGGCAGTTTGAGCTGGGAGAGCCACTGCTTCAATCCATTTTGTAAAGTGGTCAATAATTATCAGAATTTAGTGATTCCCACTGGTAGTCTGGACTAGGGGTCCTACCACGTCTAAACTGATTGTGTGAAAAGATTGCTTAGGGATAGTGGGTTGGTATTAGTATTTAGTCTAAAGCGGAATTGCTTTTTACAGGTTAAGCAGGCATCCAGAGTCCAATAATAGATTACATGGTGTCCTCCCAATAGTAACATTGCTTGATCCACATATACATCTTCCCCACTCCCACATACCCAAGGGTGGATTAGGCATCCAAGATCACTGGTACCCATTCTGAAGGTCGCAGATAGGGCAGCCAATTTACTCCTACCTGCTTATATAACTTTCCACTCTCCACCTTAATGTTACAGAAGTGTCGTGCTTGCATTTTCTGGATGTGGTCATCCTCATCGTCCCAGGCTTTGGGAGTTATAAAGAGATCATGTAATCTCTCTGCTTCGCTGTTGTCTAGATGAAAGATAGGCAGCCAAGTCAAACCATACACACTCATATGACACGTCCCAGCTTGGCGCTCAATATTCATGTCATGTTGAAGTTTGAGGGCCCAACAGGTCAACCATCTGGCGGATTTCTTCATGTTTTGAAGCCATTTTAAGGAGGCATGTTAGTAACCACAGTGAAGGTAGTGCCATATAGGAAAGGGTAGTAATGTTTAACAGCTAGTAATACAGCCAGGAACTCCTTCTCTGTAACACTGTAGTAACGTTCAGCTTTTGACAGCATCTTGATGAAGTAGGAGACCGGCTGATTTACGCCATTACTGTCTAATTGGGCCAAGTTGGCTCCAATGGCATAGTCCGATGCATTGGTGAACAATATGAAGGGTTTCCCAAAGTTGGGGTGGCGTAGGATAGGGCGTTGCTGAAGTAATCCCTTTAGCATTTCAATGTGGCTACTTGTTATGTACCCCAATAAAAAGAAGCATTTTTAGCCAATAGTCAAATGAGAGGCTCGCAGAGAGAGTGAACTTGGGGATGAACTGATGGTGTGACGGTCAAGGCGCTGCCTGACCGCCACAAAGCCCCAACCCCCCTAAGGCGGGGATCACAGCTACATATAATGTAAATAATATAAATAAATGTGTTGGGCTCTAGGGCAACAACCCTCAAAAATGGCATTCTGTCGAATCAGATGCTGTAAATTTGAAAAAACCTCAGAGCAAAGGTGATAAAGGTTGACATAGATGGCGACCAGGCCAATCAAAGCCGCCAACCTTAAGTCCAGGATCTAAATGATGAGAATGGTAATGGCAAAGAGCAGCCCAGCAAATCAGGGGCTGCCAAGCTGAATTATGCCAAAAATGGAAACATTAAAAATCATGGCATTGGGCAGCTCAGTGAATCATGAGCTGCCAAGCCAAATAATAATAAAAGTGGAAATGTTGAGAATCACGGCATTGGGCAGCTCAGAGAATCAGGAGCTGCCAAGCTGAATCTGCCACTTGACAAAAATATTGTGAGCCATGGTGAAGGGCAGCCCAGCGAATCAGGGGCTGCTAGGCCAAATTATCCCAAAAAAATGGAAATTTTTGTGATAATGTTGACACAAGAATGCCGAGCTCTGATTCATTCTCATTGGACAAAAATATATGTGGAAAAGTTTCTGTAATACCACGGGTACCCAATGGACAGTCTAGAATGGGCCAGATGGGAATATCGGAGGCTGAGATTCTCAAAATAGGCCTGCAAATAGCCCACTTCCCGCAGACTCTGTGGGATCTAATTTCCCCATATCCCCCATTTCATAGTATAAAAACAACCAAGCGAAGGTGTTTAGGACAACTTTGTCTTCTAATATATCAATTAAAACCCTCAGAAATCAAAAATAAAATTTTGAAATTTCAAATTATTTAACGAGATTTTGTAGGAAAGCCAGGGATTTTGAGTGAAAAAAAATGGACCATTCCTCAGATTTCAATAGAGCTGTCGCCTCTCTGTATGTTCTCTCTGGGGGACAAGCTGTCCTCCTCAGTGTGAGCATCATCTTCACCATGTTCCAGGGATACCTCGATCACTCATCAAGCCAATTAATGAAGGACCTAACCACAGCAGCCCTCTCCTGCTTATGGGCCCTCACATGGGCCCTCTTGCCCAACTGCTTTGGGGCAATGTGGAAAGACCCCGTTCATAACATTAGACGAAGTTCATTTAATATCATCTCCCTTTTATGGGATGGGATGGGGAGACCATATGAGAGAGCCCTACCTGATTGGTATGAGCACACTACCACTCTCCTGATGGTCATCTTTTCCATCCTGTACCTGCTGAGGGAAGCCGCTCAACTCCTCCCATCCTGAGGGAATTCCGCTGCTCATGTTTAACATGTTGACACCACATCTGAGTTTAGACAAGCATTGACCCCGGAGGAGTTGAGTGTAATGCACAGAACCTTCTCTCATGTTAGATTACAGGCCCGACTTACAGCGGCCTCTAGGGGTACAACGGCCATGTCCCTCCAGATTGCCCAGGTGATAGTAGACCTGCCAAAGAACCTGTCTATATGGCTCACTGTCCTTTTGGAAACACAGCCGGCCCTTCCAGCCTCTCTGGAGGACTGCCTCCACCTTGTGGAAAGAGCCACCACCCCAAATGACTCTCAGGATGCTGCCTTGTCAGCGCACTTGGCCCTCAGCCAAGGGAGAATGGCCGTTAAGGAGTACGCTCAGCTGTTCCAGCCCCTAGCCAAAGCTGCAAAAAGTGTCTCCTTCCCAGCTCGCACAGATGTTTAAACAGAACCTTCGCCCAGATATCCTCACAGCTATGGCCGCCACCCGCCTGGGGGCAACCTTGGAAGAAGAGGTCACTGTTGCTTCTCAGGTAAAAAACCAGCTAGCCTTGGCCCAAGCCAGGGCCCCTGTGCCTGGGAACCACAGTAGATTCTGCAGATGACGCGCGGAGTCAGAGCCCATCTCAAGCCATATGGGGCAACAGGAGCAGGGGTTCCCGGGGAAGATGCCCCACGCCTTGCAGCTCCTGCACCCACTACTCCCAGCAGCTCGGACGGCCCAACCTACAACCTTTGCCCAACCCCTGTTCGCATCTCTTCACTCAATAAAGTAAACAGTTCCACCTACCTGTTTATTCCATTTACTTTGAAGCGAAAGAAGAAAGAGAAATGGGCCAATTTAGAAAAACTGTGGGCTTTAGTGGATACTGGGCCAAAGAAAACTACTTGTACTGAGATCTAGCCAAGAAATAGGGATTACAAATGCGAGAAAAGGGTACCATGACTCTTGTGGAAACCTTCAATTCGTCGGAATGCTGGAAGATTGAGCCCAGGATCAAGCTTCAACAGGGAATCCACCACTTCTGGAAAGAATTTTGCGCTATCCAAAACCTGCACCATCGATCGTTCTGGGCATGAAATAGTGGCATAAGTACTCCCCAAATTTTGATCTGGAGGAGGGCCAGGTGATGCTTCACCCCAAGGAACAAGAGCCTATAACGTTAGAATTCTTTACCTTGGGAAGAAGCAGGCCTGGCGTGAACTCTGTGCACCTAGGGACGGAGAGGGAAAAGATACCGGAGGAAATCAGAGACTATGAACACCTGTTCCAGAAGAGCGTCGCCGCCACCTGCAATCCACAGGGACCCTTCGCATTTTTGTTCAAGTTCAAAGGGGATGCTGAGCTCCCAAAAGGAAGCCCGGTGTACCCCCTGAACCCCAGAGCAAAGGAAGCCCTAGACCAGTAAGTGAAGGATATGTTGGAGTGAGGGATGATTGTGCCCTCAAAATCTCCAGTTGTGTCTCCCATCCTCCTGGTCCACAAGGCCAATGGCGAGCTCTGCCCCTGTGTGGACTACAGCTATCTAAACGCCATAACTGAAATGGACTCCTATCCCATTCCGCTAATGGCGAACATCTCACAGATGATCGCTGGGAGTCAGGTGCTCTCTAAGCTGGACCAGGTCGACGCTTTCAACCAAGTGCCAGTTGTACCTGAGCACCAACAGTACATGGCATTCAAGTGCCACCTAGGGGTATATGAGTACAAGGTTATGCTGTTCGGACTTAAGAACGCCCCTGCTGTTTTTCAAAAAACCATTGACCATGCCCTGGGCGACTTAATCAGGAGATGCTGTGTCACGTACATGGATGACATCTTGATGTTCTCCAAGTCTCGCGAGATGCACACAGAGGACATCAAGAAGGTCCTCAGTGCACTGGACAAGGCCAACCTATGAATGAACCCTCCAAATGCAAGTTCTACAAGGGCTTAGTATCTTTCTTAGGAAACGTTGTATTTAAGAAGGGTACAGCATCTGCCCAGACAAGCTGACAGCAGTGAAGGAGTGGGCAGCGCCAACGGATAAGACAGGTGTGCGCAGTTTCTTAGGGGTGGTGAATTTCCTGAGGAGATTCACCAAGGACCTCTCAGAAACAGCCGCCCCGCTTACCTGGTTGACCAGGCAAGTCCCTTTCCAATGGGTGGAGGAAGAAGAGAGGACTTTTCAGGCCATCAAGGAGGCCCTTCTCACAGCGTTAGTCCTAGCGCACCCAGACGCCAATCGCCCATTCATTGTAGGGACAGATGCATCTAATTTCGCCATTGGGGCGGTCCTCTTGCAGACAGGGGAGGATGGTTTGGAGCACCCGTATGCTACTTCAGCAGGAAGATGATACTGGCGGAAACAAACTACCCTGTCTATGACAAGGAACTCCTGGCTATTGTCACAGCACTATATGAGTGACAGCATCATCTGTTGTACACGCGCCACCCGTTCATGATTTGGACTGACCACAGATCCTTGGAGTTCCACGAGAGCCCTGTAAGATGAACCAAAGACTAGCCCGCTGTTACCTTTAACTCTCTCAATATAATTTTAACTATAAGAAAGCCTGGGGAGAGCAACTTACTCCCATACCTACTTAGCTGAGACCCAAAAATAACCTTTGTGAAGGAGGAGCTGGACGAGTTCAACACAGCCACAATGCTCCCTCCCCAGCTGTTTGCATCGATACAGGAGGAACATGCTGACCTAAAAGAGAGAATCTGGACAGCCCAACGACGCACCAACTTCAGAGAGACGGTCAAGAGAGAGATAGAGGGAGAGGACCCCAGCGAAGCCTACAAGAATTTCAGGAGGGAGGGGGGCCTCATCCTGCACCATGACCGCCTATGGGTCCCAATGCTCAAGCTTCAAACCACAGTAATGGAGTTATGTCATGACCACCCCCTGGTGGGACACCCTGGGGTGGAGAAAACAATCAAGCTGATACGCCGGAACTACTCCTAGCCAGGCCTAGTGGGAATGGTAAGAGGTTATACCACATGCTGCCTTACCTGCACCCATTCAAAGCCTTCTCAAAACAAACCCGCAGGGAAGTTAAAACCACTGAAGATCGCCTGAATGCTGTGGACCTCCCTGAGAGTGGATTTTATCACCAGGCTCCAAAAATTGGAGGGCTACGATGCGTTCATGGTGGTGGTGGATCAATTAACAACATATGCTGAGTTCTTCCCATGCACCTCCAAGGTCACGGTGAAGGACATGGCCAAAATCTTCATGAGGGAGGTTTTTGCTCAACACGGACTCACAGATGAGATCATCTCAGACAGGGGACCACAGTTCATCTCCAGGTTCTGGGATCACCTCCTGGAAAAACGAAAAATTAAACCATGCTGTTCCTCCGCTTACGGCCCCCAATTGGACGGCCAGATGGAGAGGGTAAATCAGACCCTGTAACAGTACCTGAGGTGCTACCTCACCACATGACATGATAATTGGATCAAGTGGCTGAGGTCTTCACAGTTTGCATACAACAACTTGGCACACTCATAAACCAGAATGTCACCCTTTTTCATGAACCATGGGTATCACCCACAGATGATGGAGGGACACGCTGAGGGAACAAGCCCTGAGGCAGATGAGTTAGTAACCTGAACGAGGGAAATTTTGAGACAATGAGAGCCAACCTGGATAAGGCGGCGGAGGCCCAGAAGAGGAAGGCAGATGCGCATTGCTCCGAGGCTCTGCCCCTCAAAGATGGAGAAAATGTATTGATAAATTCCAAACACTACACACTCCTGGGACACCGTAGGAAGTTTGAACCCATCAACCTAGGACCCTACAAGGTCCTTCGACAGGTGAATGAGGTGGCATATGAATTAGAATTCCCAGAAGGATCGTGCGCACATCCAGTTTTGCACATTTCGCAGCTAAAGAAATATGAAGGACCCATACCAGCAAAGCTGGAGCTGGCCCAGCCAGAAAACTCAGGGGAGGCGGAGTACAAGGTAGAGGAGATTCTGGACACCAAGGTCACTCCTAAAAAGAGATGGTACTTGGTAAAATGGGTCAGCTACCTGATAGAAGAATTCTCCTGGCAAACAGCCGCCGATTGTACCAACTGTCCCTGGAAGGTGGAGGAATACTGGGGGCGCAGAGGGCTCTCCTCTGATGGGGGTGATGTGATGGCAAGGCTCTGCCTGACCACCACATAGCCCCGACATCCCATAAGGTGAGCATCATGGCTACTAATAATGTAAATAATATAAATAAAAAAGTGTGGGGCTCAAGGGCAACGACCCTCAAAAATGGCATTCTGTCAAATCAGATGCCATAGAATTGACAAAACCTCAGAGCAAAGGTGGCAAAGGTTGACGTAAATGGCAACTGGCCAATCAAAGGATGCCAACCCAAAGTCCAAGGATCTAAATGATTATAATGGCAATGGCAAAGAGCAGCACAGCGAATCAGGGGCTGCCAAGCCAAATTATGCCAAAAATGGAAACTTCAAGAATCATGGCATTGGGCAGCTCAACGAATCAGGAGCTGCCAAGCTGAATAATACCAAAAGTGGAAATGTTGAGAATCATGGCATCGGGAAGATCAGCAAATCAGGAGCTGCCAAGCCAAATCTGCCACTTGACGAAAATATTGTGAGCCATGGTGAAGGGCAGCCCAGCGAATCAGGGGCTGCTAGGCCAAATTATCCCAAAAAAATGGAAATTTTTGTGATAAGGTTGACACAAGAATGCCGAGCTCTGATTCATTCTCAATGAACAAAAATATATGTGGAAAAGTTTCTGTAATACCACGGGTACCCAATGGACAGTCTAGAATGGGCCAGATGGGAATATCAGAGGCTGAGATTCTCAAAATAGGCCTGCAAATAGCCCACTTTCCGTAGACTCTGTGGGATCTAATTTCCCCATATCCCCCATTTCATAGTATAAAAACAACCAAGCGAAGGTGTTTAGGACAACTTTGTCTTCTAATATATCAATTAAAACCCTCAGAAATCAAAAATAAAATTTTTGAAATTTCAAATTATTTAACGAGATTTTGTAGGAAAGCCAGGGATTTTGAGTTAAGAAAATGGACCATTCCTCAGATTTAAATAGAGCTGTCGCCTCTCTGTATGTTCTCTCTGGGGGACAAGCTGTCCTCCTCAGTGTGAGCATCATCTTCACCATGTTCCAGGGATACCTCAATCACTCATCAAGCCAATGAACAAAGGACCTAACCACAGCAGCCCTCTCCTGCTTATGGGCCCTCACATGGACCCTCTTGCCCAACTGCTTTGTGGCAATGTGGAAAGACCCCATTCATTACAGATAGTAATACCCCATCATACCCAGAAATACCTGTATGTATTGGAGGTTCTTAGAGGTAGGCATTTCTGAAATATTTTTGATCTTATCTTGTAAAAGCTGGATAACTTATTAGGTGATAGCATATCTGAGGAAATCTAGCTACTTTTGGAAGAAGATGCATTTTTGAAGTTTTCAACTTGATGTTAAAAGCCTGCAGGAGTTGAAAGACTTCTTCAAAATGAGCAAGATGATTGGTGAACAATGAAGAAAAGATGGTGATGTAATCAAGATAGACATTCACAAAGATTAGCTTAAGGTCCCATAGAATGTGATCCATTGCACGTTAGAAGGATGCTGGCGTATCGCACAGCCCTTGGGGTAGGCAGGTAGGCTGAAATAAACCTTTACTAGAAATGAGAGAACATTTCTCTTGATCTTGAGGAAAAAGATATATCTGCTAATATCCTCTGGACATATCCATGGCCTAAGAAAAGTTTTGAGCTGGAGAGCTGTGAAATTGCATCATCTATGCAGGGATATGATAGCTGTCTTTATTAGTGAGGTTATTTAGCTTAAGGTTGTCCAGAACTACCCAATGACCTCAATTCTTAATTTAATTAGCAAGAGAGGAGACGTTCAAGGGCTTTGGGACAGTACTGATAACCCATCATTTAACAACTGTTTGAGCTTAACCCTCATTTGATGCTCTTCAAACTTGTAATTACAGTAAGGTTAAGATTGAATAGGTTGGGCATCACCAACATTAGTGGAGTGGCTCCATACCTTCATATGCCCATAATCCATGTCAATCTAGAAGAAAATATCACATTATGTATCCAATAGAAAATGAACTTGTTTAAGCTCATCTGGGGTTAAGTCATCTAAAGTGTGGACGTTAGGAAGAGTACACACCATCTGCTCTATGGGTAAACCCATATCCAACATTGAATCAATAAATTGGACACTGTTAATATCATCAAAGGGAATTAGCAGACCTTTCCCTATCGCTTAATGTTTTTTGACATGATGGGGTTATTAGTAAAGTTCTTCAATAAGATATAATGGGTCGTTGATAAATAGAATTTAGTATATTCAGCAACACCTGGTGTTCTAAAGAGCTTACTCCATCAATGCTTGTTATGTACCGCAGACAGGATTGGGGAATATGTAGAGTAATGTTGGCAGCAACCACCCGTTTTCACCAGCCTTGATTACTGTTTCCTCTAAAGCATAAAAGGGAATGCCCTCTGAAGCGTCCACTGAATTAGGCAACTTTTTTGTGTTGTGTCCCAAGGCAGTATAAAATAAAGGTAAAGTAGAGGAAGGGAATTCAACTAATCAGGAGAATTCTTTTTTATTAGGTACTTCATTGCTGAAGATTAGAGGGACTTCATAACCGAGTAGTGAGAGGTAACCATATTCCATGTTGATTTACTATCATACTCAGTCATAAAATGCATGCCAATAAGCATGTCATAAGTGTTACTGTTTAAGGCCATGGCGGGAGTTGACATGATGAGATTTCCAATCTGAATAGACAAAGGGGAGTAGGTTCCAATAACATGGGCGTTGTTGGGACCCGCCGTTCCAAACTCCTGCGTACACTCAAGGTCAGGAGCAAGCTTAATATTCTTGATCAGCTTGGAAGAGAGAACGTCCAAAGGAGATCCAGTGTCCAAGATAGCTCTATCCTGGACTTTTTGAATAAGAACCACTACCTTAGCTATGTCCTGCCAAAGTTATGGGGAGAGCTAATACTTCCTTAAGACGGAGAGTAGAGGCAAGATTTTAACTGCCTCAGGGTAATCATTTTTTATAGACTGTAGGGTGTGAACATAATGAATTGCTTGGAGCAACGAAACAATAACCTGGTCATCATCGCTAGCAGTATCAATAACCTCAGGGCAACCCAACACTTGATCAAGGTAGGTTTCTTGAGGGATCAGGGCTTCATATACTCCTTCAGGGTTCCGCCAATCCAGTATAGTTACTTCAACAAGGGCTCCTAGGACATAATAACCACCGTCCTCATAATACCCTTCAGAATTGTCATCCAAAGGGTTGCCCACACACATTGGGTTAATTCTAGAAGGGCTGTCAGAGGTGGAGGTCATAGCTTTAGTAGCTGGGGGGCCATCTGCAGCGATTATTATTGGAGGAGAAGGCGGCTTAGCCTGGGAAGCCTTGTTCTTGAGCCCATGGTTGTTGTGGTGACTGTCACTGGAGGGAGAAGTTTGGTATTCCTCATGGCTACAGGTTTTGGATTAGAGTTGTCTGGAGGAGATAGCGTCGTAGAGGGGGATGCTTTAACTATGCCAGATTTGGGTTGATCATAGACTGTGAGCCTTGGAGAAACAGGTGGTTTAGCTTTAGAAACCTAGTACTTAAACCCATTGTTGATGGGGTTGAATGTCACCTGAAAAAGGGGTTTAGGCTTAAAAGCAGGCCTTAGGACCACTTGGAGAGGTTTATTAGATGGCACAAACAGATCTTGGTGGCAAGGTGGGGGCAGGGAGCGATGCCCATTGTCGATGATGCACTCTGACTTACTAGCTTGAGAACCTCAGGTTGGCTGGGCGAAGGAAGATCAGGTTTGAGCCAAACAGCAGGTGCTGGTCTTGGTGTAGTAACCAACACAGGTGATGCCATAGGGATCATCTAGCATTCCTTTTGTGATGATATGGTTGAGAAGTCCTCAATAGTGAAGGTTTGAGATTTTGACACAGGTCCTAAAGTAGCTTCATTGTTATAGCTATCTACAATATCTAGAAGCGCCTCCTTGTTATCACAGGTAGTGCATATGTGGCGTTTAATGGAGATAAGATGCCATGCAATGGAAGGGTAAGAAGTTAAACCTATTAAAATGGCAGCGAGGAAATCATAAAGAGGTAACATTTTAGCATTATAGAGGCTAAGCCTTACCATAAAATTAATTAACAAAGGTGGTGAGCGATTCTCCCCTTTTCATGCTCTATAAATTTATAGGTCTTGATTTTTATTGGCCAATGACTTCTATAAACTTATAGCTTGCACAGGTTTTGTTCTTGTGCAATTTGTCCGCATTGTACTGTTGTTGATATAATCAGCTGATAATAGTATGACGACTATACATACTTGAATGGAATATTTAGATCTCAGCTCAACAATCGGCCAATACTCTGCTCAAAATACTTGTGATGTCTTGATATAGGGATTTGTTCCTTCGTACTGTACAACCCAATCTTCTCTGAGATTCCCTGGTGACAGTTTCTTTGGTTTGACACACATTCAGCAGCAATCCCTGATTTGTTTCCGCTTCTTCTTTGGATCTCTGCTCAGATCTTTATACTTTTCCTTAAAGAGTCTCCCAATTATCGCACACAGCAATAATATCCTTGAGAAGAATTGAACAATTGAAAGCTGATAAAGTTTACTAATTAAACTATATACCAGATAAAAACTATAGAACTGTATCACTGTAGTAATATAACTGTTTATTATTGTAAGTTAAGTCTAAGGAATTTATAGTGAGGATTTGGTCATCTAACCCTCAGTTGACATCTCTTTGATGAAACGTCAGCCATTGCCATTAAATCACCCATCCTCATCTCAGCAGCGATGGTCTTCCCCATTCTAGCTAGGATTCTGTCATTGGACATCCTCGAGACCTAAACAGAAAGAGTCAGAAAACATGTCCCTAACCTTTTCCTCTTGATCCAAGTGAACCAGCCATATTTGGCTAGCGACCTGATTAGGTAATGTGACTTTTTACCCATTAAGGCGGGTTACAAACCAACTGATAAATTTGCTAGTTACAGGTGGCATCACTCATCTCGCAACTTAGAAACTTACATTCCCAATCATTCAGTGATGAAACCTGACCAATACCAATTGGTACACCTGATAGTTAATTACTATAACATGTTTCCTATTTTGTTGGAAACTCCACCCAATGAGATCTTAAGCATTCATCCAGATTGATCTCCAATGGATACGACCAGGCAAATATCCTAAAATCCCTCAAACATAGTTACTCTGAAATCAGGGTCAACTAATTTCCATATCACCTCACACTAGGGAATTATCCCCTAGTGATTCCTGGTAATCTAGCAGGCTGGGAATATGGGCAAAGATCTCAACACATGCTGAGGCACATAAAGGAATGCGTTTTTCCTCTTCAAACTTTGTGTTGAGTTAAGTTAGCAGTCAGCGCATCCTTAACCTCTGCCATGTATCCAGAGTGTCCATATGTGGGACCTTCATCTCTTGGTCCATGTGACTTAGGTGAGGTAAGATTTGCTTGACTTTTGTTGGTCAGTCGCGCATTCTTCAGCATATTCATAAACTCATATAAATGAAGCCATGCTATTCTCACCAAAGGTAAAACTATCTTTCAAGGGAGTTTTAAAAGGGCTATGTTCAAGCTTTTTGAGGCATGATAAAGCGCTGGCTAGTTGATGTCCAAGGGCAATAAACTGGGGTTTGGAAGAGGCGGAAAGGTTGTAAGGGTTAATTATCACAACACCCTCCATTTTTGCGTTTTTTTTGTGGTGTACTACCCCCTGTTGTGAGCACCGCTTGTTAAAAAATGATTTTTAGTATACATGCAGGTGCTAATTAGCCCCTGATTTCAACAATATGGCAGGAGAAGATAATATCTCAATTGCAAAATAAAGAAAGGAGTTTTTTGACCACTAATTAAAATAATAAAACTTAAAATTATAAAAAAGTTTAGACTTTATAAAGTTTAAAAGTAGCAGCAAGCAGGTTAAGAAGCGACCCTCTTACATTTGAACTGCTTAATATTTAAATGAACTATGGACCCTCTACCACTGCCTCCCAAGTTTGATCTTGGTAATGGACTTTGGGTAGGGGACGATTTTAACTGTGTTGGTTTTGCGCGCCAATGCCCCAAACTAAGATAGCGAATAGCAAAGGCGGTCCATGGAGTTCCTGGCCTATCATACACCACGCATGGAGGTTTTCCAGGTTTTATCCTCCTTTCCCATTTTCTTCACTTCCCTAATTGGTGCAGTACTTTCCCCAGGTCAGCCCACCTTGAATAAAAATTTAAAAAAAATATTTGAATGAACTTGAGGTATGAAGCTAGATAGTCAAAAAATCCATTACTAACTTCAAGCTTACTTAGGAAATATAGGGTTTGACCTATCAGATCTCTCAAAACTTGCCTCGCTTTATCAAAACAGCCAATGGAGGGCCAATAGTAGGTAGGAAAAGGCTGTGAGGTGACGTTTTGAAGTATCTGAGCCAATCACCGTGGGGAAAATAATTTCACCTGGAATGACCACCTCAAGGCATATAAAGGGCCCAGTCTTCACACTTGAGTTTGATGTAAATTGGCTGTAGGACGAAGAGGTCCACCAAATGGCTCCCCTGTTTTTTTCTGGAAATTTGGCATAATCCTATTATTAATCATAGGCCTGTTTGGCTGAAGAGTGGGTTATTCACCTTACTCCAAGAGGCCAGATTCCACTGAGAATTGAATAGGCCTTTTTATAATTAAAATCAGAGCTACTCTCCTCTGAACTATTCTTATTTACTATTCAAACGACTATTTGTCTACTAACATGTTTTCAGAAAACTATTTTCTGTTATCAATCAAGAAACTGATCCTTCTCAATGCTGGGAAATTAAATTGAAGTAGTAATAATATGCAACTATAAAAGGTGAATTGACACACATTGTTTTTTTTGACTAATTAGATATGCCATTAGCATTTCTACTCTACTGCATTATTTCATATTTAATCCACTTTTACTCTGAGCCTAAGTTTATAGGTTCAAACTATTAGGTACTAATGACTAATTCGTAACAATGTTTCTTTTAAAAGTATTAGAGGTGGGTTGACCTTGGGACAAATATACCGCACCAAGATTTTTTCTAGCCAGTAAAGGTTTTAAACTTGTATTAAAACCTGAACTCAGTTGGAAGCAGTTTACCTGCCAGGCTAACCACCCTTTTGAAATGTAATTCATAAACAATACAGATAAAGCAGTGGACCATCTAGTACTAAAAAATACAGATAAAGCAGTGACAATGCATCATGTAAATAATGTATATTATTTACATAAAAGAGTTGGCTATGAGATGTCATAAAAATACCTTCATTATTTACTACACAAAAGCTGAGGCAGTGCAGCATTGTAATTCTATAAGTTTATAGTATAAATGTAATAAAAGGAGGAGTGGATAGCATAGCAAGGTGGTTCCTGCTAAACTCTGGGTCAGGTTTTATTTAAAACAGGTTAAAACAAGCGCAGGCTAAAAAACTTAGCATGGTATATTTGTCCCAAGGCTGACTTGCCTCATTTGCTTAAATTTTTTTTAATCAGAGGCAATGTACTCCCAATTTTACACATTTTCTTGATCTAATGACTATAAAATTTCTAAGATTACTCACTTGATAAATTAAATTTTACGCGTGTCTAATTTAAAAGAGGTTTAGACAAAAGATTTACAGTTTAGCCTGTGTCTTAAAGTACTTTAACCATTTGGAAGCTCACTAGGCTTATTCAAATTAATCCAACTCTTCTGGTTAACCTTAGATTAATATTCCTATGTATTTAGGAACTTCTACTGAGGCAGGAAAAGGTACAAACTGAGAATTTTAAAAATGCCAGTTATCAACACTCTTCAAGAAAAAACTTCTGATAGAAAACCAGATTAAGAGAGTTATAAAAAAATATCTTTTATCAGATAATATTATTTGATGTTAATTCATTAGGCCAGGCGCTGGTATTTATACCTTTAAGGCATCTCCTGGCCACATATTGAGCACACAATTTCCACAGATAATTATTTTCCACCTCAGTTTTGCTTTTGAACTGATACAAAAATAATCTATTGCTAGGACTATTGGTGGCAAAATACTCTCATATTTGGGAAGATTTCAGGGGCAAAAATCACAATACAAATGAGAAAATTGTTCTAGGATCATCCTGATTTGAGTTTCTTCATACTGCTGACAAAATATGACTTCTGGGAAATTTGGAATTGATTTCAGTTAATGATGTACCCCTAATTGGGATGTTGGCAGGACTACCTTAATTGTACTAGGTACTTTCATTTGGGCTGTCCATGTGAAAGTGCTGTTATGCTAATTATGAGGATTGAAATAAAAAGCCAGAGCATCAAGTCTTTCACTTATGTACTGGCTCTCATCACTTTTGCTGAGCATAAACTTGCTCAATACGTTGAGGCAATGGATACAACTGGCCTCATAAATAGAGAAAACCCACAGCTATACCTCCTCATGCCCCATGTCGCTGATGCCCCTACCCCTATGTTGTACACCATGGTCCACCAGCTAAAGAGGGCGCTGGACAAAAGTTTCCCCAAAGTTTCCTCTCCATCTGATATAGCTTGCTAGGCTGATAACCTAAGGGTTATATTATGAATTTTTTTTAATTTATGACAATCCCTTTGTTTGGACCATTTTCAAATAAAGATGCGTGGAAGCTCCCCCTTTTAGGTTGGGCACCACTAGTGTTAAAAAGAGGATTGACATACTAATTTTGCCATAGGGCAGAAATTGATTATGTTTTTATGATGTCTATTTTTCCATGGGATTTTTAAATTTATATTCAGGATCAATCCCCGGACAATTTCCTTGAATTGAATAAATGAAATTGCTCCCAATTAGTCAGAACCAATTTCCAAGTTTTTTGTATGTAAAATAAGCTGATTGTGTGAGGATATTCAGCCTAAACCTTCAATATAATAATAAGAATTAAATTGATGATGAGATATTTGCCTGAGCCATACAATAGTAATTTGTTTTAGTTCAGAATAAGAGTGATTAGCTTTAGATTTGGAAGGATAATCGACCTAATTATTGATTGCCAAAGGGTTTATTCATGGGTCAACCACCAGAATCTGACATTTACTCCATTTGAATCGAACATAAGCCCTAGGATTCCCAATTAGCCTTCATTAATATTCATCATTCTTATAAATTTGGCCCAAAATTCTGATATAAATATTCCAAGCGAAAAGCCTTAACTTTGACCTAATTGTTGATGAATCTGAAGTCAGATCCTCTCCCCATCCTTAAGTGTGAACTATAGTATTGATTAGTTTATATATATTTATTTTATTTATTTTAAACTTTTTTCTTTCTTTATTTTTCCCTTTTATGCAATGCTCATATTATATACCTATAGTTTTCTTAATTAACCAGCTTATTGAACCTTCTTGAGATTTTTGCATGGACTTGGTTGTATACATGACCAGTCCTTATCCTTGATTGTGTATATGAACTGAGATGTATTTTTAATTATTTCAAATGGTCCTACCCAGATGCAATCTAACTTTTGCATAAATCCTGATCCGTGGGTGTTGCAAAATAGAACTTCATTGTTAACTTCAAATATGCCAATTTGTAGCAATTTTTCACATAATTTTCATGTTGCCTTTTTCACAGAAAAAATGTTGCCAAAGGCTTTAGCTTGCAGTTTGGTTAAAGTATCAGCAAGCTTCGCTACACATTTAGGATAATGGTTTTTGCCAGGATCTTCTAGGACTGAATATTAGCAATGGTAGGGCCATATGTCTTTCATATAATAACTAAAAAGGGGATAACCTGGTTGCTGAATGGTAGGAGATATTGTAGGCAAATACTGCTAAACTCAAATAAGTACTCCATTCATATAGTTTTCTCAAAGTTAATTTTCTGATAATGTTCATTAATGTCCCGTTTGTGCGCTCAACTGTACCATTAGTTTTGGTATGATAGGGAGCAGAAAGCACACCTCGTACTACCATTAATTGGTTGAGTTTGGAAAGGACATTGGCGGTAAAATTGGTTCCATTATTGGTAAGAATAACCTAGGGACATCCATGCTTGTGGAGGATATTTTCAAGGATGAACTTGGCTGTAGTTGCTGCTCCTGCTTCCTGAATAGCCTTGGCTTCAATCCATTTGGTCAAGCGGCTGATAGCTACAACAAGTACTTGGCCCTCATGTTGCTTGTTGGAAGTGGGCTGACAACATCAATATATAAAGTGTGCTAGTCAAACTTGGGCAAACAAGCTGATAAGATGTGCTTTTTGGTTCAGTTTTTTTTCCTTGACACTCTGCACAGCATCCTAACGTTTCTTAGATGTCAAACTCATTGACTCCCAAAAAGAATTGCTTCAGATGCTCTTTTGTCTTTTTTAATCTACCATGCCCTATGGCCTTATGGGAAGTCAAAATCATGTCTGTTTGGGTCAATAGTCTTGGAAAAATATACTTCTTGCCCTCAATAATCTTGTAAAGTGTCCTGTTTTTGATAGTTGTATTTTTTTCATAAGTCTTATACAGTTTTTGGATGTATTCAGGTTCATCTTGGTACTCTTCACTGATCATTTTCTTAAACAACTCATCAGCGGACTGACTAAATCATTCAATATTAGGTGGTTAGGAAAGGCAATCAGAATTTTGATGTTTTACCCCAGCTCAATGCTCAATTATGTAGTCATAATTTTGGAGCTTTAATGCACAGAGAGCTAATTGGCCCTCAGGCTCTCCTATGTTGTTCAGCCATCTTAGGCATGCATGATCAGTAACAACTTTGAAATGAGTGCCATGCAAGTAGACCCAACTTTTTCTTGCAAGCATGTATGATGGCCAAGCATTCTCATTCCGTCACTGTGTAGTTCCTTTCATGAACGTATAAGGTCCGACTAGTGAAGGATACTGGATGTTCTTCACTGTCTTCCCTGATTTAATATAATACAGCCCTCACTGCTGTTATGGATGCATCAGTATAGACAATAAATTCACAATTAAAGACTAGATATTGAAGAGCAGGCACGACCAATAGTGATGATTGGAGTTGATTAAATGCATTAGGGCAAGCTGGAGTCCAGTCAAAAGGGACTTTCTCCTTAAGTAGATAGAAAAACGGCTCTCCAAGTTGTGCAAAGTCAACAATAAATTGGCGATAGTACCCAAAATGCCTAGAAAACTCGAATATTGCACTCGGATTTGGGATGTTTCATTTTGTAGATGGCATCTAACTTAGAGAGTTGGGGCTAAAAGCCCACTTTGTCAATTACGAAGCTGATATTTTCCATCTGGTATAGTAAGAACTGGAACTTTTGGGGCTTGATTTTAGGTTTGAACTGCTAGCCTTCTGAAAACCTCCTCTAAGTGCTCCAGGTGGTTGTCAAAAGTGAGGCTGAAAACGTTGATATCATCAAGGTACATTAGTACACATGACAACTTCAAATCTTAAAGGATTGTGTACATGGCCCACTGGAAGTAGGCGGGGCATTGCAAAGCCCTTGAGGCATTCTCGTTGGCTGGAATAGGCACTCTTATGTTATAATTTCACTTCTCGCGCTCCTCTTCAGGAAAATGTATTTAGCAATACCAGCTAATAAGGTCCTTTGCTGAGAATAGCTTTGCGCCCCTAACCTGTCCAAGGCATCATCAATTCGTGGCAGAGGGTACAAGTCCTTCTTTGTGATGTAGTTTAACTTCCAGTAATCAATGACTACTTGGTTGCTTCCATCCTTTTTCTTCACTATTTAAATTGGTGCCACTCATAGACTTTTGAAGGCACTAACATGAGCAATAAAGAAGTTTATTAATCTCCTTGGATACAGCTTCTTCTGATTATTTTTGAGCTTCTAAGAAGTTGTAACAAAAATTGGTTTATGATCTTCAGTATCAATATTGTGGATGACACCCTTAGCATATCCTAAGTCGAAATCATCTTGTGCAAATATTTCCTCATATTTAGAAAATAACTCCTGAGCTTGGCCTTTCTCAGAGTTAGTCAGTTTGTTTAAATCGGCCATAGTGACAACATACTGATGCTGAGTAAGTCCTTATTGGGAAGCCCTAATTTGACTAAAGTTTCAGACTCATGGAATGAGTGAATTTCCGTGGTAGGGAACAGATGCAGAAAAGCAATTGTTTGATGTCTCTTGATGGAGATGGGCTGATTTTGCAGGTTTGAACATAATATATGTATTACTCTATGGCCTGGAATGATAATACCAGGGGCGATGTTTGGCTCAAATCGAGATTGAGATCATGGTTGATATACTTCACCATAAAGTCCTTCTGGGATATTAATAGTCAGTCCAGGTGGGACAATTAAGAGGATTTCTGGATGTTATAAAAATGTATTTATTTGACCGAAGAGATGCCCTTTGACTCATTGATCTGGGTGGGTAGTGTTTTTATCTTTGACCAAACTTTTACATACTCAATAAGGACTACTTTAACTTTGTAGGCCAGATTTATGAAAAGACTGGATTTATTTTTCTCAACTGCCCTATCAAAATTATGTTAAAGTAGAGTAGCCTTGCCTGGGATAGTGAGAGTATTGTACTTAAAATATGCAATATATCCATATCTCCTTAGAAAATTAGCCCCAACTAGAATATCATAGTTTGTATTTGACAACACTATGGCAGGTGCTGTCACTACAATAGATCCGAATTTGAGAGGTAGGGTACTGTATCACCCAGAAAACTAGTTGTATGCGCTCCTGATGGACCATATTACTGACAGTGGGCAACATTGGGCGCAATTTATAACTTCTTAACAAACATATTAATGAATGTATTGATAGGATTATTATTATTGACAATGTCCCAAACTTGCACCTTGTTTACTGCTATATCCACATAGGTAAAATGGAGTAGTTTTCAGAGCTATTTATTGTGTGAATACTATGACTGCTGCCAAATTCCAGGTGTAATTTCAGACTTGAGCATATATCTAGGAAGTTATTTTCTAAGGTCTTTTATGGGAATGGCTACTTGTACATCGTTAAGCAAAGGTAGTTCAGTTGAACATCCAGGTTGGAGGTCCAAATCCTGATCAATAATCTGTTTTTCATAAGGTTTTGACACCTCTGTTTGGGCTTCTTTGTTAATTTTCAAAGGTTCTTGTTGCTTTTACTTTGGCCCAAGTAGTGACAATAAGGACATCATTAATCACAATATGGTGGATTTTATCTTTGGCAACATCTTTGGCCCTAAAGAGCTCACCAGAGTCAGGCGGAGTGGTTTGGTAAACATTGGTGGAGTTAGAGCATTCCATCTCTACTCCACCTGCTCTTTTCCTGCCTCGCTGTCACTGTTGATTTCTAGAGCAACGTTGACCCCAGGCTTTTTGTCTGACCATCTGTAGAATTGGCTAGCAATATGCCCCTTTCATTTACATCTGTGGCATGTAATCGGAACTGGCTGCTGTTTTTTCTCAAATTTTTGGTTTATAGTTTGTGAATTTTTTCCTTGATTGAACCATGTGTTGCTTTTTGGGCCCAAAAATCGGGATTTTTACTGGTCTTTTTCCCAATTAGAGGTGTTGAAATTATGGGAAAAGCTTTTAAGTAATTGGTAAGCACTTGAAATTTCAAAGCTTCCATCAAATGCAGTTAACATTACATTGTGCAGTTCATGAGAATAAATTGCATGCTCCATTGCAAACTTGGCGTCAAACTTATCTATGGTATAGCACCCACTCAGAACTTGTGCCTCATGAAAAAATCTATACACAAAGTCCTTAATAGTCTCATTTTTCTTAAATTAAATATTAAGAATCTCTCATTTTCAGGACTCTAATTTTACAGGCCTCCAAACTGTTTTGTCAATGCAATTTTGGCATCCATATAGGACCAATCGTCGCCCAAATAGGGCATAATGAGGTCACACCTATGAGCTGTGAGTGAGTTAATTAGCGCTGATCTTTTTGCATGGTCTGATGCACCCACTTTTCTTTTTCAAATGGCTTGAGAAAAGAGTTAACGTTCACATCAATATCAAACTTTGGAAAGTTCAATGGCTTAAAGTCATCTCGCCCTACTTCAGGCATAGGGTTGTGCTTCTAGTGCTTAAACGTCTTGGTGTATCATCACTTTGAATTGGCCCTCTTTCCCATTGGGGAGTATCTGGCGTCAGGATTAATGAAAAATAATCTAGGCATAGGACATATGTTTAAAATATCAGATTCTGTATTGGTGTCAATTTCTGATGATTTATTTTCATGATATTGCTACAAATACTATATTCTGATACTTAAATTTGGCCCTATTTTTATCTCAAAATTGTTTTTTTGGCCAAATGGGAAGAGCTTTTTCCAATTTCCGAATTATTAAGGTTGAATGAGCACTAGCAGTCTTGTTTTTTGAGAAATTTAAATTTTTCCTAAGATTGTCATATTCCTTTTTGAATAAAGCTTGATTGGACGTAGTGCTTTAATATTTTTGGCCATACTGACTATTCAGGAATTTGCAGTTGATAATTGCATTCTGAGTTCCCAATTCTCCTGAGTAATTTCAGTATTTCTGGCCTGCAATCTTGACACCACAGTACAAACTTTTGAAACTTCCTCTTTAATCTAGACATCCTTCTCATCCATATTTGGGACGGCTATTTTGCTGCAAGATCTTCAATGTTTTTGTTCACAGTATCCAGCTCAGCCCAAACATAATTCTTGAAGTCATTGTGCTTTGGATTTAAGTCTAGGTGAATTCTTCAGCCTGAAGTGGCATGTATGGTAAGCCATTTTGTTTGAGATAATAGGAATTCAGAATGAGTTTTTAGCTTTTGATTGCGGTTATTTATGTTTTGTACACATTTATGTAAATAGCCCATAGTGAGCAAGAACTGCGACTATCTTTTACTCCTTTGTTTAGAAGATCCTCAAGGTTTTTAATCTCCCATGAGCTTCATTGGCGGCCTATATTATGCACAATTGCTTTTCAGGCTTCAGAAAAACTGGAATTTAATTTTTCCAGTAGAGCATTTTTGGGTAAGATTGTTCCTCCTTTGCACAAGGTAGGATTCTGTGAGTTCCAGATTTTGTCTAGCAAGGATTCGCTGGGTATGCTTAATTGAGGGTTAAACAAAGTTAACAAGGAATTTTTTAGTTTCTTGACTGTCTGTGAGACGTTTGGAAATAGATGTCATGGTCACGTCATGGTAATTCATGTAAATCTCCATCTTGAGAGTCTGATCCTTAAGGTAATAGAACAACCCAAAGGAGGGATCAATTAATTAAGTGCTAATCCTAAAACCCTGATATAGATTTTTCAGCATGGCTTTTACGTTTTCAGATTTAAGATCAATTGGACTTGTTATATCTACATGAGCTCCCCCACTGTGATAAGATCCAGGGAGTGGGAAGTATCCGCATCAGAGCCTTGGTGGCTGGCATTAAAATAATCTGAGATTTCCTTGTCACTAGTTTCCATCTTGTTGTCACTTTCTCATCTGGCTGAATCTGTCATGAACTGGTTGAGTGGGTCCATTTCAGACTGTGTCACCAAATTTAGTGAGCACTAGTTGTTAAAATCTGAGGATATCTCACTTGATATTTGATCCTACATGCTTAATCAGGTTAAAGTTCAGTTGAATGATCATCGATTTAGCCTGTGTCTTAAGTATTTTGACCGTTCAGAGGCTCACTAGGCGTATTAAGATTATTACAACTCTTCTGGTGGATCTTGAGCTCAAAATTTCCCTTTGTATTTGGGAACTTTTACCAAGGCAAGCAAGGGTACAAGCTTTGGATTGGGCAATTCCAGCTTGTTAACACTCTTCTAAAGAAAAGTCTCTAATAAAAAACCAGAAAATAGATTATATAAAATATATCTTTATTAAGACTATATTATTTGATGATTATTCATTAGGCCAGGCACCGGTATTTATATCTCTAGGGCATCTCCTGGCCACATATCAGCACACAAATAACACAGATTATTTCCCACCTCAGTTTGGCCTATAAACTGATACAACTATGACCTATTGCTAGTTTATTGGTGGAAAATACTCACATATTTGGGAGGATTTCAAGAACAAAATTCGCAATAAGAACATGAAAAATTGTCCCAGATCCTCTCAATTTGAGTTTTGTCATAATGGTGATAAACTACATCTTCTGTGAAATTTAAATATTGATTGAAGTAAATGATGCATCCATAATTAGGGATGTTGGTGGTCATCTCTAGATAGCACTAGGTACTCCCATTTTGGTGGTTTATGTGCAAGTGCTATTGTGCTGATTACAAGGATTGACATAAAAAATTTTACCATAGGTAGGAAAATTCATTATTTTATACTGCTTTCTATTTGTCCATGGGACTTTTAGACGTTATCTTTGGGTCAATCCCAGAAAATCTCCATGCTGAATGGTTGGTATTATTCCCAAATTAGTCAAGACCAATTGCTGAGTTTTGTTACATGTATAATTAGCCTGAACTCTCTTTCCACCTGGCATAACATTATGAGTAAATTTTATGGAAAAAAGAAGCAAATTTTGATCACCCGCCAAATTTTTGCTCTGATGTCCTCAGATTCCCCACCATCTGCTCAAAAGTGGGGCAGTAGCGAGACTCTCCCACCACTTTTCATCCGGTGAATAAACACACTTGGATTAGCTCACCTAGTCTTACCAAACCCCTGGGACAATTCATCCCTTCCAAGGATCTTGACACATACCTTGCTCATACCCAAGCGGTGCCTCATTGCCCCCTGGTGCTCCCCCGGAGCAACATGCATTTTGGCCTTAGGGTCAATTATGGGAAACCTTTTCCTTACCACGATCAAGCCATTATTGAAAGGCTCAGGTGGTGATTACTCCCACCAGTTTAATCTATTTCCGCCCCTATAAGGGGTGTTTTTCTCTCAGCTTCTCCTGTGAAGCTGATGCCGC
Source organism: Massospora cicadina (assembly GCA_022478985.1). Taxonomy (NCBI): domain Eukaryota; kingdom Fungi; phylum Entomophthoromycota; class Entomophthoromycetes; order Entomophthorales; family Entomophthoraceae; genus Massospora; species Massospora cicadina. The sequence continues at coordinate 216,125 of JAKSZP010013213.1, forward strand.
CACTGCAGTAACTGTGCCCCTGGTTTTCCAGGATAACCCTCTCCTCACAATTTGACCCAGCTTCCAGAAAATATCACTTTGATGGTTCAGTTCACTGGTTTACCCACCCACCTCCCCCCTGGGTGCTCCACCAGGAGCTGATAATGATTTGGCAGCCTATGGCTCCAATCCCATCTTACAACTTGTGGTCCAAATGGGGCCACGCACCTCGCTGGGGCTTTGGTGTATGCCAAAATTAGCCCTGAATTTAATAAAATTGCTTGTCAATTCCCTCATGCCGTCATTCCTTCTGCCCCTAGCCATCTGTTATGGGCCTGCATTGAGGGCGGACAGATGATATGTCCATCCTGTTTTGAGTTGGACCACTCTACGTGTTAGTGCCCCACATTAGCTGATTCTGAAGGATCTGATTTTATGTCTTCAAGCTTCTGATCCGCCACCCACCCTGTGCCAGTTTCTGTATGGAGTACGATCCTACCTTTACCCTCTCCCAAATCCTGTTTCTGCAGCCACACCCACAGCCACCTATCAGCCTCCTCCTCGCCCCAGTCAGCAAACTCTCCATCCATATAAGCACTGTATTGGACCCCAGTTTTCTCCCATAAATCCTCCAACAAACCAACCAAACCTCAGGCATATGTCAATTTCAACAATTCAATTCAACCAAAATCCTTGGGATCTATTGGCTGAAATTGATGAGTCCAGTAATACTATTGAAGACACCACTATTCAACTTGAGAGGTTTGTGTATGCTGACCATGACGCTAAGCTATCCCCTCATTTATTTGCCCCCCAGTAAAATGATGAAATGTTCTGCGGTGACCACCAGCTGGCTGTTGAAGCAATGGCTAAGCCAGATTATCATCCTCTCCACAAAGCTGTCACCAAAATCAGTGGCAATTCTCGCAGGAGGAGTACCTCCTCCCATTATCCCTGCACTACCAAAAAATCCAAAATAATATGTTGATCAAATCTCAAAAAGCCACAAACAACGCCATCCAGCACGTAGCAGTGGTAGCGAAGAATCCAAATCCAAGTTTACCTACACCAATATTACCATGTTTGTAAAGCTCCATGATGCATGCATAAAAACTGAAACAGCTTTGTTTCAAGTACATTGTCTCTCTTATAGTCAACAGCTGACTTACTGCCACCCTGATCATTGGAGATTTTACTCCACAACCTGATTATGCCCCAAAGCCCCTGCTATCTACCATAGCCTGTGCCCTGCTTTGGGGTGAAGACGATGCTGAGGATGAGCCCCCTGATACCCCCTCCCCTTCTGCTATGATTTGATAAGTGGTTCCAGCTGTCCCATCTGGTTGGTTGTGATCACTTTTTGTGTGTCGTCCACTCATTTTGGGCAGGTCGTTCATTTTATTTCAGTGAGAATTTATTTGTTTACTCTTCAAGTTTAATGCAATGTCCTTCCCCTGGTCAGCATAACTAGGTTAATTAAATATAATTGGCCTGATTTTGCAAGGATATTTGGCCCAAGCTTTTGATAAAATAATTTAATTTAATTGACGTTGAGATAATTGGCCCAAGCTGTACAATTGAAATGGGCCCTAAGTTGAGAGTTATAGTTTTAGCTTGAGTTTTGGGAGGATAATTGGCCTGATCTGTTGTTTAGTAGAGGGTTTATTTTCGGGTCAACCACCTTAATCTGAAAAAAATAAATAAGTGTTGTCAGGGCAATTGCTTTTATTTATTATATTGTATTTATTTTAGGTGATTTCTGAGGACTGAAAACCTCCATATATTTTTTATAATTCTCAATGGGCTTGACCCTATATAAAACCCTTTAGCGTATCTTCTTAATAATTCCAAAATTTTAACAGTAGTGGCGAAATCTCCCAGTAGGATTTTATTCTGTGAAGGGATTCAAGTGGATAGCTCCTCTAACATCTGGTTTTGGTCAGCCCCTGCTTGAGGCAGGTGTATTATGCGTCAAAGAAGGAGAAGTCAGGCATTGTGAGCTTGGCTAGTATAAGATGGTCACCTAAGTGTTGCAAGAAGGCGTGCTTTTTGACCCAAGGATTAAATTACATGGGCTGCATGTTCTATCCAAAGGGATTGCCTCCAGATTGATTATTCTATGCATTGTTAAAAGGGGTGAAGGTGGGGCCCCTGGACAACAGCAATGTTAATCCGCACTGAGCTGAAGTTGTGTAGAAGGTAAGCTCTCACTTTAAATACCGCAACCATTTAAGTTATGGATTGTAGGGTCAAGGTACTTCTGTGGGGACTCAAAGCTGCTCCCCTCCGCATCCTGGGTGGCTGAAAGCGCATAAACCAGCAGCTGGAAGGCGGCAAGTCTTTAAGTCCTTTAGATGTGACTCTTTTCAGCGAGCCAAGTGGAGCGCTGGGGTTTGGGGGTGGCTGGGGGAGAAAGATCATGAGAAACAGTCTAAGGTGTTATAACTACTACGTTTTGTGAGTAGTTTCTGAGGTTTTTAATGGTTACCTCTAAAATACCCCATAAGACGAGTCTGAGTTCATACTTTCATCTCTAACACTGAAAAGGAGCTTCTTGAGATGTGGGATGTAGGGGAAGTAGGGCTCTTTGAGTTGTTGCATTAACACAGGTTTTAGATTTCCATTTATTGTTGGTAATTGAGCCTTCTTGGGAACTCCTATTTGGTGCAGGAGAGAACTATTGGAGACTAGCAGGATTGCGTTGGAGTGCTGGGTGATAGTGGCTGACAAAAGCCTTATCAGGGATTCCTTGTGCTTAGCAGGTGATGGAGTTAACTCTGGAAGAATATCAGGGGTGCTCACTAGAGAGGGTTTGAATGCTAAGGTTGCCAAAGTTAACAGCGAAGTAGTCAGTCTTAACTGATTGGCGTAAAGCTATGAAGACAGATCCTGAATTGGAACCCACTGTGTGGGTTGCAGAATTTACTCTGCTGCCACATGTGAGTGTTTCTGGCCTAGATTTAGACACTTGCCATGGCTGAGAGTAGCTGTCTACAAGCTGTACATCTACTATAAAGGTAGAAAAGGGCCTTGAACCAGGAGCAACGGAAGCGCTTGATCAGGGCCAGCAAGAAGATTTCAGGAAATGCACCAACCGCTGCCATGCGAGGTATGACCTCAATTTTTGTGGGCCGCAGAGGGGGAGGGGATGAAAGATACCCCTGGAATGCTGCGCACTCTGTGCGGGGCATAATAGCATGGGACACTGAAGTACACTGTGAGCACTTATCAAATTCCATTAAGCCTCGATTAAGTGACAATTTAGGTGACTCAAGATCTACCATTCTTGGTAGATTGGTATATAGTACACATATATTTCCAGTTGAGAGAATGTGCGAATATGAAAAGTGTTCCACATGTGATTATAACCTGGAGGGTGGCAGCGTAATATGCTAGTACCGCTATAGCATAGCACACACTAATATAGTGGCATCTCAAAAATCTATGAATAGTAGTAATGACGGGGTCTAAGTTAGCTGCAAAATGTTCAAAGAGTAGTAACCATCTGTATAAGATTATACTGGTTTGTGCCTATAGTAGAGTAAATTACATGGGTTAGAGTTGACTGAGGAAGAGACTTTTAAGCTCAGGTTACTGCCCATCTATCTTTAACATTAGTGATAAACGCAACCCCACATGATTCTTCTTTTAGTAGAGTGGCTAAAAAGCTTTTTTCCATGAGTCTGTAGCTCCTTTAGCTCGCTTGTTTTCTTTAAACAGTTGTAGGTGTTACATTGGCTTTTATGCTGGCTGAGTTCAAGGGGTTACCCCTCTGTTTGCGCATTCAAGCTGTTACTGGTTCTGGTTGTAATTAAGGCCAATTGTTGGTCACCAAGGATTGTTGAGGCCCATCCAGAACGGGTCAAATCCAGCCAATTGAGATTAATATGTAACTTATAATTCAAATTGTGGATGCAAAAATTAAATTGAGAGAAATTTGGGATCCAATGGGCTAAATTCTCTAGCTGATTAATTGATAGAAACATTTTACGGTTGATAAGGAAGCGCAGCCTTCATTATTTATGTTCTCTGTACTATAATTTATTGAGCAGTTTTTAATAAATTTAAAGCAATAAGTTTAGTTTCAGAATAACTTCAATTATGAGGGAATATTTATCATGTTTAATACTAAGTAGTTAAGATAAGAAGGCTAAACTACCCTTATGGCCTATAACTTGGGGTCCTGGTAGCTGGGCGTCGCCGCACACCAGGGGAGCTGGAAGCTGCGCCTATACATCTTTTAGGGGCATACAAAGCTGACGTTATTAGATGTAAATGCCTAGAAGTGTGGACTGATCCTTCTGGGCCTTTGCGATTAAAACGGCTTTGAAATCATCTCCTTGGTAGGAGGTTATCCTGGGGTTGGTGAACTGCAGTGCATGCTGAGCTGGAGGTCATACAGGATGCAGAAGAGTGATTTAGCGAGCTAGTATATGTTGCAGGGGGTACAGGGTTTGGGGTTGTGCCTGATTTCATGACTGCCGCTAGAGCAGGTCATCTTAATAGACACAGATGTGAGATCTCTTAGGTGGGAATCTTTGGTTTTCTTGTCTCGCTTATGCAAGATAAAGTGTTCCTTTGAGGGGTTTCCTGATATTATTGCTATCAGTTTACTAGTCTTTCTAGTGGAGCTAAGTGTCAGAGTTGAATTTATTTTCAAAAAGTTATACTAGCTATTCAAAAATATTCCATTCTGTTTTCCTGCACTTAAGTTCTTGTTACTCTGACACCAAAATCAAAGCCAAAAAACCACATCTATCCTTTAAAAATCTGCTTAATCCTAAATACATTACTTTTAATTTTATCTCTATTGAATGTTATAATTCCAGTTGGTGCAAATATTATATTTTCTAACTCAAACTAATCAAGGTAAGTTCAAGAAGTTACAACCTGACCGCCCTTATGAGTTAAAGTGATGACTGTCAGAATTTGAGATGTTAAATCAAATCAAATTCCCCCTTTCAAATTTGGCTGTATCAAATCGGTCATCCAAACTAACTGAGTTAAATCAATTTCAGGATCCTCCTCCCCTATTCCTGAGCCATGTGGGGCGGCGTTTCCACCCATTTGGTCAGGTGAGAAACACCACCCATTGAGGATGCCTACGAGGAGGCCATTCCAGAAGATCAGTAAAGATTCTGAATGGATGAAGCTTTGATAATCCCAAAGGCACCAAGTCCCAACACATCCTATAAATATTGAATACTTCTAAGCCTAATAAAATTTAAATAACTTACCCAGCTTTCCACTTCTTTCTTGACCTTTTATGCAAATTAGCAGCTTCAAGCCACCTTCAGACCCTGGCGCCAGTCCAGAGAACTGTAGCGCCGACAATATTGGTGCTCACTACAGGGGGCTCCAAGCTGTCCCGAGTGAAAACATCTATCACAATAAAAAATACTAGAAGCCTAGGAGACTAAACCGCTGGTCAGTTGAGAAGTGTTGCCCAATGGGTTAGTACCTCATGGCATGAAATACCAGCTGCTCAAGCTGAATCATTAGAGTTTTAAGCCACTTTCCAGTTATACCTGCCTTCTATCAAAGGAAGTCATTACCAACTTCAATACAAAAACCCTAATGAGGTAATCCCCCAACTAATAAATGGCATCTACTCTGCGGGTGCCCAAACTAGTCATTCCCAAGCCTCCACCGTTCCCTCTACCATACGGGACCTTTATAACTTGGCCCAGCTGCTGCCAGAAGGACTCACATTGGGCCCCAAACGTTACCTCCGCCATTTCATTCACCCCGCCATCCATAACCTGCTCCAACTAGTTGGGTTGCACCATCAAGAGGTCGCATGCCAACTGGGGCTCTCCCAGGCCCTACACACCCATCTTGTCAATTTCTATAATGCAGCCTCCTCCTTCATTCACAACAACCGCAAAGCCATAATTTATAATTGACACCTGATTAATGAAGTCTGAGACCAGGTAATGGTGTTAGATCATGGGATCTCTGGGTATCTTGAGGATGAACTGCGTCAGAATGTTCAGCACCTCGAGACAACTTGGAATTGATGCCTCCTCCAACTCGGGGATCTGGTAGAGACCCTACAAAAACATTAATGAGAGCTGGTCTCCTGTGACTATCCATCTAGGGGCGAAGGGCCTGAAGGGCCCCATGGACCCCCAGGCCCCCAGGCTCCTCAGCCTCCACCGCTGCTGGCCCTGAGGACCCCTGGAAGAAGGATGTGATGACAGCCTTGGCTGTTTTACGTGAACAAATTTGGAATGTAGCTGAAGGGATGTAGACTCCAAATGGATGGGTTCCCACTTGACCCTAGGGTCTCACTAGATGCCCTGACAGATGAATGGGAAACTCAAGTATTTTTGCTAAGCTCACCAATGCCTGCATCTCTCAGCTGGAGCAAACCTGTCGAGGGTTCAAGACCCACCTGACCACCCTCAAAGACAAATTTCACCACCAACAGGCAGACATACAATCTTTAAAAGAGCAAGTCATGGACAAGGTTTCCGTTTCCTCACTCAACCAAAATTGGGATAATGTTCAATAAGAACTTGAAGGCCTACGACACCAGGTAAACCAACAGGGCCCCCATGACTATGCAGAAACTGATTTCGGAGCCAACACCTATCCCTGGCATTAACACCCTCTCCGCTCCTCTGGTAACTAACTTTAAACCTAGTTTTTTAGAGAGGTTCGTTTCTGGACAAGAGAGCATTGCATCCTTCCTGTATGCTTACAAAAGTTCCATGGAGGAGGCCACTGACCAGCAAAGGGTAAAACATATCCACTCCTGTCTGGAAAGCATGGCTCATGAGATCATGATCCCTCATTTGAAGGAGTGCACAACGTAGGATCAGGTCTTCAGGGCTTTAATCCAACAGTCTAAGCAACCAAACCTTAGCCAACCAAAAACAGGCCTTCATGGGTATCTGATTAAAAAAAGGATAAAGCCCCATGGAGTTCGCCTGCCACTTCTATGCCTAAGCTCAACCCTTGGTCACCACAAATCATATCACCCTGGATGATGCTATTACCGGTGTCATTTCTGTGTTAGGTTCCTACCCTGAGGTCCAGATGCATATGATTGACCAGAATAATGGGTTTTCCTGCAATTGAGAAATTAAGGAGGCCCTTAATGAGACCCCTTTGTCAACTATTCACTCTAAGGCTACCTGTAAGTCTCGGGGAGTGTCCTTTGACCCTTGATCGAGCTATCTTTCCGTTCCCAAGTAAGAAAACACTGAAGAGGATGGTGGTACCCCTCATCACCCAGGGCGCTCTCGCCTACATAGTTGATGAGCGATGGGTGACAGCTTGCCCGCTTTGGATCCCACCCCCAATTTCCTCACTCACCTCAGCAGAACTGTTGTGGGGAATTAGTGAAATCTGTGCCAAGATTATTGAACTGAAATCAGTTGGATCTAATTTGGGTGGCAACCGGGCTGATGGCTGGAATTCGAATGGCTGTAAAAGCATGAAGAATGAAATATTGGCTAGATCGCCTGACGGTTCCAATTTGACCCCAAAATCAGCAGAACAAATATTGGGCGCCATTAATAAGAGTTTGAAACCCCCTGATAGTAATTCGGGCATTGCTCCCAATGGGCCTCTATCGACTGAACGAATGGTTAATTGACTGAGCGCGGGCAGGTTGGCTGTCCCAAACCTGTTCCCAACCAAATGGTCCCATCCCTATATTGGATGGCCTTTGGGGATTCTCATCGCTCACCATGCTAAACGCCATCGTGCTAACCGTTGGAAACATAATTGACCCCTGGTCCAGACATTTGAGGTCAAACTGACAGAGACTCGGCCCACTGCCAAATTTTGCGATGATGGTTCCCAAAGAATAAACCCCCCTCTACCATC